>JAQQSW010021785.1:0-10593 GCA_028646575.1 Pseudocheirus occidentalis
CAGAGATTTTGAACCTGAACTTTGAAGTCACTGTTTATTTGATAGTTGAATGAATGATAAAGCATTTATTAAGCACTTACAATGTGCCAAGTACTGTACCAAGGGCTGGGGATATGAAGACAAGCAAGGGAAACAATCTCTGTCCTCAATGAACTTCTATTTTAACAGAGGAAGACAATATTCAAAGAGAATGGGAGATGTAGTAGTATGATCTAGAAATGGTCAGGAAGCATGATAAGGCTTACCTCTCAGAGTCCAGAGTCCTGGTGGTTCTGGAGGGAACTGGTGAGGGAACATGGACAGAGTAGCACCATCATGGTCTGGAAATGTCCAAGAAGAGCTTTGTTGGTGTTTTGTAGCAACGGGTGCTCAATATATGACTTTGTCATAGAGCTGTGTTTCAGTAAGTTCTCTCTGTGAAGATCTGAGGTAAGATAAAACCCAGATCAACCCTATGCACTCACCAGTGTGTGAATTTTGTGCTTTACAAAGGTAAGCACTGATTCATTAGCTTCTTGGACTATAGAGAGGCAAAATCTTAAGGAAAATAAATCATTATACCTGTATAATAATAAGTATAATCTGTTGAGTGATGGTCACATGTGACTAATTAAGTTTGACTCCATTAGGGACATTGTAAACATTAAACATTAACATTAAACCACCATATAAGTATGAATTATCATAATTATAAAAACTAAAACCATCAGCCCAGAGGTTGTTGACTTTACTTGCCTCATAGATAGTGAGCACTGTCTCCTTTAATTCTGAGTACAGGATGTATAATGAATCCTTCTTCTCTCTTTGGAATATATAATGGAATGAATTTCTTTGTGATCTTTTTTTTATAATATGTGGGGGTAGGACAGAAACCTGGGGTCAGACTTAAGCTTGACCCATCTCTTTTTATTTTTTTGCCCTTCATTCCCTCTAACACTATCTCCATAATGATATTCCCTTCAATATTCCCCTTGTTTAAGAATGTATAAAAATCTGCATTCATAGATCTTATATATCCTGTTGGAAGACATTTTAGTATATAGTATATATAATTTTATATAACTCTAACTATAGTTATATATACAACATGTTATATATACAACCTATTATATATAGAGGCATGTACATACATATATATGTTATATAGTAAAATTGTCTCCTTTACTGTGACTTTTGCCAGATGAATAGTGGGTCCTGGGATGACAGGATTGGGGTAGAGGCGAAGGTGATAAGAAGTATTATTACTGATACAGAAGATTTTAAGAGTCATCCACCAAAAGTCTATTATGAAAGATCAAGAGACTGGGAGTAGGAGATATGGAGGATGTGGATATATTTTAAAGAAGACATTCTAAAGGAAGTTACAGGAGAGAGCACGTGTCTGAAGCTATGTTATATATGGAGAGATAAGCTATTCAGGTAAAAAAAATTCTGTCTTTTTTAAGAGCTGCATTTGGTTACAAGAGATATATTTTTAATATAAAATCAATGTCTCTTGGCAAAGTGCACTTAATAAGCCCAAAGTTCTATTACATCACAGAAGACCCGTGGAAGCCCATTTGTGTAACTAGACCATTGTAGTCAACTCTTGAAGGGAGGAAAATATGGGTAATCCAAAATACATTAATGCATAATTTTGGAATATAAAATATATGTTGGGTTTTTTCCCCCTGTAGCCAAGTCAGCTTTTACTTTTGCTTAGGCTGATATTAAATTCTCTCCACTAACATAGCTGCCACCCTAGGGAACTTCCCTTGCCCAAGTACACATTAATAATGGAAAGAGGCAGTCAAGAGACCAGATGATGACTGGGAAGCCCTAGATTAAAATTCTAGATTATTAATGTCTGTGAATAAACCACTGTGTACATAGAGCACATATGAATAAAAGAAAAGTTGGCTATCATTCTGACTGAAATCTTAATTCTTTGACTCTTATTTTAAATATCCTAGCTCTCAACAAGATCATTTTAGCTCAGTATATGCCACCATATTTGAACAACTACTGGCTTACACTAAGGTGTAGTACACTAGATTGATAAGCAAATTTGAACAACTACAGGTTTACACTAATGTATGGCATACTAGATTTATGAGTGGAATTTTTTAAAGATGACTTTTGTATAAATAAGTGAAATGTCTCTTGCATCTTGAAAATCTTCCACAACCTTTAAAGAAACATTATTCTTTGGAACTTTCACAGATGAAGCTACTCAGGGACTTCCCATTCAGATTTTATAAACTGTAATTCATTTTGAGGGGCTGACTGGTATAGTTGAAAGAGCCCTGCCCTTGTAGTCAGGAGACACCTGGGTTCTAATCCTGACTGAGACATTTACACAGTGTGCAGATGTAGATGGGCACCTACCTCACTTACATTCTCAAAGCCTCTACAAAACAAGGACAATACTTGTCCTAAGCTGGTCATTGTTGTGCTGTGTGAAAAATAACAACATATAATATGCACTACTCCCTTTCTCTCAATGGCAGTGAGTTACTCCACAGTTACAGGCTTGCCATTAGAATAGTCATCTTCTCTCCCAGTGATAATAACAAAATATAATCATTTTGGACAGGTTTTTTTTTTTTACAATAGGTTACATTCTCATATTCTCCTAGTTTTCCTTTTTGTTTTTTTTTTAATTTTTACAGAATCTCATAGTGTCTATGAACTTAGATTCTAATTGAAACAACTTGTAAGTGCCTACTGTGCCAAGCACTGGCAGAAAGATTAAAAATTTAAGGAAAACAGTCTCTGCCTTCATGGAATTTGGAGTGATCTTGAACAGTTGTCTCTTAAGTGAAGTTCATAGCTTCCTGAGAAGCAATGATTTGTCCTCAAGAGATGTGTGATAAACTAATCAGAGGTGAGAAAGATACAACAGCCAAACATAGAGTTTGTCTCCAAAATAATCACCCTTTCATCATCATCATTACAGTTTGCATTTATGTATCATTTTACGGTTTCCAAAGAGTTTGAAAAATACCTCATTCTTTTCTAATGACAACCCTGAGAGGTAGATTATTCCCATATTACAGACAAAGAAACTGAGGCAAACAGAGTTTGAGTGACCTTCTCAGTTACATAGCTAGTAAATGTCCAAGACCAGATTTGAAGTTAGATTTTCCTGACTCCAAGTCCAGCATTCTGTCCACTGTTCCAACTACCTGCCTCTTTCCCCACAACACTTTGATGGCCAGCTTTCTTCTTCGTTTTTTTCCCCTGGGAAGGACACTTCTGATCTTCCATAGCATGATGTAGATGTCTGCACTCCATGTCACTGACCTTTCAGAAGAATCACCCTTCTCCAAGAGAGATTTTACCAAGGACCCTTTGTAGCATTCCAGAATCTCATCTATAAATAGGATCATCTATTGTTTTGTATTTATATTATTTGTGTATATGTCATATTACTCTTTTAGTATAAGCTCCACAAAGGCAAAGATTGTCTTACCTAATCCCCAGAACTTCTTGTACTTTGTGTTCTGTGCATAGTCAGTACTTGATTATTTTTTAAAATTTACTTGAAGGAGCAGCATGAAAATCAGAGGTTTCAAAATGGCAGCGGAAGTTAGAAAAACTAAGGGAACTGGGGCCACCAGGCTCAAGTCACCAATTTCTCGCATAAAGAACAAGTTAGGAAGACTTGTAACTTTTACTTCCCATCAATATTTATCAATAGATAAATTTAGACTGAATCTAGTAAATCAAAATACATCTCCTTACCTTTACAAATGTAGTGCTGAGGACAAAAAGTCTTTCCAAGTCTCTAAGATAGTACAAGAACACCACTCACTGTTGCCAGATATGATACATCCAGAGGGAAGAGAGAGAAAAAACATAGCAGTTCCTGAGAAAGGCATCCTGATACATAACTAGGGTTTGTTTACTGTTTTAAAAAAAACACACATTCCATAGCTGTAGGTGTGGATAAAATCACTGATATTAAATACCAGCAGTCATTTAACTATTGGAAAAGCTATTTTCTTCATATTGAACCCTGAGGCATTTGGTTGCTGGGGAGGAAATAATATATTTTGGGATGAAAACTTTGCAGCATTTTTCCTGCAAGAAAAATGTATCATTTTTTTCTAAGGTCTATGCGACAGAGTAATATATTCATACCAATGAACAAAAAGGAAACATGTTTTAAATCCTCCTTAAGCCTCCAACAAAAAACATTGCCATGTTTTTCAACTAGCTATGACATAACTGCCCTTCTTCAGGAAAATGAAGGGACAAACCTGTCCCATTGGCAGGGAATCATGTCAATCAGAGATGTTCTAGATCCACCTTTAACTTAAAAGCCAACTGGCACCCAAGGCAGTAAGTGAAACATCACAAAGTTTTGACTGTGCCCTAAAACCAGACCTTGGTCTTCTGGCATTTTCTGACATTCCTTTTCATTGGAAATCTTTAATTTGTCTCTTCTCTCTACTCCTTTCCTTCACCCCTTTTGTTCATTCAATTTTCTACCTATTTGCCACAATTTATGGACTTGTGGGAATTACCTTTGTTTCTAAAACTACTCATCTCTTTGATTTGTGGGTTTTCAAAACAGGCAAGGGAGTCAGCATTGGCTCTTCATTAGTTCTTTGTTGAGAAAGTATGGCATTTCACAACTCTATTATTATATGAACCTTCTCTGTAGTCAGCTTCTGTTGTTTCAGACTAGGTTCAGCCTTATCATTTAAGAATGGATGTATATCCATCCGTTGAACCAGCCTCTTGTCCTGTCCTTGAATGGGTGCTGCTTCTCTAATTGATGATATACATTCAATATTTTGCAATAAATACAAGGCCATATCCTTTACCCACTTCGGGCTCTTCGGTCTTAGATTTACCCCTGCCCTTGAAAATACTTAGTTGCCATCCAGTTGGACATACCCAAACCAAGATAATCCATACAAAAAAGTTCTAGCATAAATTGTATTCTATTTTTATATTTTCTGAAATATATGTGCATATAAATTTTAATAAATCTTTAAGGAAAATAATCAAACAGTATTTATTGAGTTCCTCTAATGGTTCCAAAACTATGCAAGGGCCATAGTATACCATTGATAAAACTAAGTGACTGCTTCAAGGTGTTTCTTCTGGAGTAGCTGTACCTTAGCAGGATCCTTGCAATTAGAGGTCTGGTACTCAGTTTTTTAGCTTTCATTGAGACCCTGGGCAGGGGGGGAGATACACACACACCAAATTCATGAAACACCAGTTAATAAATCAAAATTATATATTATTCTTTTACAGTGAAAAATATAACTATGTAGTAGACTAGGTTTGTCTGGTCAACTGGTCATTGCTTTATATTCTCAGTGGAACCTGTTTTGGGAAACCAAATTAAAATAAGAGTAAGAGTAGTTACATGTTCTCAAGAAATTTTGCCATCATACTATAAGATTGAATGTCTTATGGATGGATTGAATGTCTTATGAATGGATGAAAGAAGAATGTCTGACCCAAAAGGGTACTCAATGGTTAGTTGTAATAGTGTGCTGTTAATGTTTAACAACCAGCCCTCTGGAGGAAAGCTTTGCACAATACACTTAAGTTTAACCTGTATTATTAACATTTTCTCAAATCAACAAAACAATAGATCAAGTCCTAATTTGTAGCATTTGAAAATTTCTTAGGTTTAATTGCTCACAAGGAAAATTTAACAATTAGGTCTTGCCAGCCTAAGTTAGCTTTAGCACACCTCTTATGATGTCAGTTTGGAAGGAGCTTGTTTATGCCCGTTATGACCTTTATGCTTAGTTCCATGCTCTTTAACATAACTTAACATAACATAACATAACATAACATAACATAACATAGAATCATGTTTTGTCAATGCCTTTGTTTAATCAAGTCATTGAGGTCATGGTTATCAAATTTACATATTATAAAAAGATAGGAGAAATAGGTAACGTGTTGGTTTACCTAGTCAAGATCCAAAAGCCTTCTTAACAGCTTAGAATGTTAAGACATATCTAATGAGATGAAATTTTAAAAAGGTAAATGTAAATTCATACATTTGGTTAGAAAATTCAACTTGACAAGTATAAGATGGAAAAGATGTGTCTAGAAAGCAATTCACTTGAGGAGGTACTGGGGACTTTAGTGAACTGCAAGTTCAACATGTGTCAAAGTGCTGGGGCACCCCAAAAGTTAATTAAATGTCAAGCTGCACTAAGAGAGGTAATTTCCAAGTGTTGATAATCCCACTTTATTCTGGCTCAGTAAGAACACATCTGTAGTATTGAGTTCAGCTATTTTAGGACAGACATTGATAAGCTGGGTAACATCTAGAAGAGGGCAAGGATGGTGAAGGACTTTGAGATCATTCCTTTTGAAGACTGGCTAAAGGACTGGGAATGGGTTAACCTGTAAAAGAGCACACAAATGGCAGACAGGGTGAAATTCATGAGAGTTCCCTTTAAGTATCTGAGGGTTACTTGTGTGGATGAAAGATTCTGTTTGTTCTGTTTGGTCCCCAAAGTTCAGAATTAGGAACAATGGGTTGAAAATGCAAAAAGACAAATTGAGGCTTATTGTAAGGACATTCTAACAATTATGCCACCCCAAAAGTGCTTTGTTGAGAGGCCATGAAGGAGAGATAGAAGATTCCCTGGAGGTCTTCGGGCAAAACTTGGATGGACGGTTGTCATGTATGTTATGGAGAAGATTTTTGTTCAAGTATAGTATAGACAAGATGGCCCCTAAAATTCTGATGCTCTTTAAATTCATTTTGGCTATATGAGCACTACACACATCTCTCTTATAAGACCAAAGAATCATCGATTTAGAGTTGGAAGGGACCTTAGAGATCTGAATCTAGAGATGATGAAAGTGAGGCCAAGAGAAGTAAAATGACTTGCCCAAGATCACACAGTTAGTTTCTGTCTAGGACAGAATTCAAACCGTAGCCTTTTTCATACCAAGTTTATCACTCTATCCACTATCATTTAACAATGTGTCTTAGAATTTTGACAGGTAACTACTCTTTTTAAACTAAACTGCCATAGATTTCACAATACTAACATCAGCTAATTTAACTGATGGTGCTGTCCTCTGAACGCTGTCACAGAAATATTTAGACATTCTGGTTCTCCAGCTCTCTTTTTTTTCTTGAATCTATGTTATCATGCCCTCCTGGCTTTATAACATCATGATACAGTAGCATAATATTGCTAGGATTATAGCTTATCTTACCTGAGCTACAACTACCTGCCCTCTGATGATAATATGGGGATATACCTAAAGCTGATAAGCAAGTTATCTCCTAATCACAGACAATGCTGTACCATATGTATTGATATTGGTTAGCTTAGAGTGATCTAAATAGATTTCTAAGTCCATTTCACAATCTATGATGGCAGCCTCCTTTCCACTTACTACACATAATAACATATGCATACTAATTTGCATATTTTTCAATGTGCTTTCATATACATGATATCTTTAGAGCCTCCCAACTACCCTGTAATTAGGGAGAAAAATATTATTTTTCTTCTTATAAGAGATGAGACAGCTAAAGCCCAGGATGTTAAGAAACTTGCCCAGGAACCACAAAGTTTGTTGAAGGCAGAATAGTCGTGGGTTCTGACTTCTAACACTATATTCTGTCTCCCATTCCTTACACAGAGTGTTAGGGACCTTGGGTAAATGACTTTACTTCCCTAGAACTCAGTTCCTCATTTGTAAAATAAAGCATTTGGACTAGATCAGAGGTTCTCATTGACAATGATAATCTAAGGGGGTTTGGCACTAAAAATTCTTCAATGGTGCTTTAAGTAGTAAATAATTTTCACTTTATTTTTGTTTTAAATAAAACTTAAATCACCTGGATGTCGAAGCTGATTTATGACTGTCTGATATTCAACCAAATATTTCAAACCTTAGTTCGAATTTTAGAAGTCTACTATCGCAATCAAGTTTACATATGATTATGTTAAACGTCTTCCAACTTATAATTTATTTCATTAAAATATTATTTATATTCAACAAAATTTGTGAAAATAAAGAAATATGAAGTCATAAACAATAGTAAGAATGAGGACTGGATTATTCCTTTAAATTATTTAGGGAATGTCCCACACAAAATGATCATAATCGTTTTATAACTGAGAGTTTTATGCTATCATATTGAAAGTTTTCATAATTACAGATAGAATACTATTATATTTTATAATTATAGTTAGATATAGTACATTTTAATTCGGAACTTTGGGGGTAGAAGTTAGCATTGTAGTTATCATAAGTACTCCTGTGAAAGAGATTAGAGAGGTCTGTAGGGAGGATAAGAATACAAATTGTTGGTTAGCTTCCAGAATCACCCATATGTTGTGATTTTTTTTCTAGAGGTAGACAGATAGGGAAGGCACCAGAAATGAGCTCCTTCTTAGTTGGGTTGTGGGAATGATTGAGAAAGTATAACATATTTTGTAACCCTGTTATGTAGACTTTCCCTTTGACTCCCATTTCCTGTGCTAGATTTTTATTTTGAAGGTGAAATGATTTCAAAGAGAAGAACAAATCAGCTCCTATATTTATTCAAGAAATATTGACTTAATATCTAGAGACAAATAAATGATGTAGGAGATAGAGTGCTGGACTTGGATTCAAGAAGACTTGAGTTCAAATCCTGCCTCAGACACTCACTATGTCACCTCGGACAAGTCACTTAACCTCTCTCAGCTCTACTTTCCTCATATTGAATAATGGAATAATAATATGAGCCACCTCAAAGTTATTGATCAAATGAGATAATAAAAGTAATAAGACTGATATGTAAAGTACCATTCAAACTTTGAAGTGCTATACAAATGTTAGCTATTATTATTTTTAGAAAGTAAATACATAATACTTAAAACCACCAAGTCTGTAAAATTCTGGACATTAAATACCAATGGAATTATTAATTCACTCAGTATTTAACAAACATCTATTAAACTGCTCCTATGTGCAATTCACTGAGCCAGGCACTGAAGGAGACCTACTTCTAACCGTCCAAAGATTATGTCTATTAAGAGGTGGTCAAACACACATGCAGCTAAAGATGGTATAAATTAGATTATGGTTAGTACTTAGATGGAATATAACAGGTGCCTTTTCTCCCTATGCCCCCTCCTCTTGTGTTTCCTCTTGCATATTCTCTTCCCCCCATTAGAGTGCAAGTTCCCTGAGGTCCCACCTGCCTTTGCTTTTTAGTCGTATCTCCATTGCTGAGCACAGTTCCCTGCACAGTTTTGTTTTGTTCAGTCATTTCAGTCGTCCATTTGTGACCCTATTTAGAATTATCTTAACAAAGATCCTGAAGTGGTTTGCCATTTTCTACTCCAGTTCAATTTACAGATGAAAAAAATGAGACAAACAAGGTTAAGTGATTTGCCCAGGGTCACACGGCTAGCGTCAAGCCCTATGCTGAGCTTCCTATGCCATCTAGCTGTTCTACAGTCCTCCTACCCCCCAGTGTAGTTATATAATAAATGTTTATCTAATTGCATTGAATTGACTATAGGGAACATCTCTGAGCCCAAGTTTTTAGTTGTTGTTTTTTTGGAAGGCAGTTGGGGTTAAGTGACTTGCCCAAGGTCACACGGTTAATTTTTGTGTTAAGTGTCTGAGGCTGGATTTGAACTCAAGTCCTCCTGACTCCAGGGCCAGTGCTCTATTCACTGCACCCCCTAGCCACAACTGAGCCTAAGTTTTTTCTACTGTAAAATGAGGGAACTAAACAAAGTGATCTTTAAGGAAACTTCCAGCTATAGATCTATGATCCTTTGATTTCCTTCTAAATTTTCCTCTGATAATGTACTTGTGATATATTTATATATTTTTTTCTGAGAATTGTGTTCTAGTAAAGTTATAGTATAATGTAGGTTTGAAATTTTACGTATTTTAAAACTTTATAACATTTCTGAGTAATAGTTGTGATATACTGAACTACAATTTATTAAAAGTTAAATTAACTTTGGATTTGTGAGCATTATTCTGGGTATGGATCATAGCATGGTGTCAAAACTCCAGTATTATGGTTTTAGGCTCCTAGGATATATCCTTCTTTGGATTCTGGTAACCCAAATATGAATAGAGTCCGGGGCCTGGAGTCAGGAAGACTCATCTTCCTGAGTTCAAATTTGGCCTCAGATATTTACTAGCTGTGTGACCCTGGTCTCTTAGCCCTGCTTTCCTCAATTTCCTCATCTGTAAAATGAGCTGGAGAAGGAAATGGTGAATCCCTCCAGTATCTCTACCAAGAAAACCCCAAATGGGGTCACAAAGAGTAGGGTGCAACTGAAACGATGTCTGCACAAGAACAACCCAAGTATATCCTAGGCCAGAGTGCTCATAAAGATATTTATCTTATGATAGACACTTTTCTATCTGTGTCATCAAGTGCAGGAGATGACATTTTGTTTTCAAGTCTGACCTTCTTAGTAATTATTAAAAAGATGTGTGGGACTAGAAAAATGCTAACCAGGAGACCTATAAATGATCAGGGCAATATTATCCCACGTGGCATTCACTGAACACTCATCAGGAAAGTGCCACAGAAGACTTAGTGTTCCTGCCCAGAGCATCAACAATCTAGAATGTAGTTCGACC
>JAQQSW010021786.1:0-10593 GCA_028646575.1 Pseudocheirus occidentalis
TTTTTTTTGCTTTTTGGAGGGGAGAGGGTAGGGCAATTAGGGTTAAGTGACTTGCCCAAGGTCACATGGCTAGTTTTTGTGGTATCTGAGGCTGGATTTGAACTCAGGTCCTCCTGACTCCAGGGCCAGTGCTCTATTCATTGTGCCACCTAGCTGCCCCTCACAAGAATTTCTAATGAAAAAATCAGAGCTGAGTAGAAAATTTAATATACAAATACAGGAGTCAAGAAAAGCACAAAAAAAAATGACTGAGAAATCGTGATTAAACAAGATTTACATTCTTACACAAGGAAATGATACATGTAACCCCTTAGAACTTTATTATCAGCCTGGGTCATAGAGGGCCTGGGTGTGAGCCTATTATGTTTGGATGATTTCAAAAGTTGAATGGAAGGGTGAGGAAAAGGAATGTACTGCAAGAGGGAGAAAGAGTAAAGAATGAGGAAATTATCTCACAAAAATGAGATGAACAAGGATGAAATTATCAAATGAAGGGAGCAGTGGGGGAGGTAACCATAGTAAGTCACAAAGTCTCAGTATTAATGTCCAACTCTATAAAATGCAGCAAAATCATATACCAGAACCAAAGATCTAGATTCGATATTGGAGGTTTCACATAAATCATTTTCTCTGACTTGTGTCCTTACCTGAGGTTTACCTTAAGACAGTAGATTTTGGCTCATTTTGCCCACACCCAGGGTTTCCTCCCAGAACACCATTCTTTACAGAACAAGGAAAACCCCACCCCTCACCCCCCACCCCTAGCTCCATTGTTAAGTACCCAGGTAATTAAAACAGACTGTAGGACAGACTTTGTTTCATCACACAGAAAGTCCTATAGGACTCAAATTGAACAGAGCCCAGAACTCCTTTCCTCTCTAGTGGGCCCCCATCTTCCACAGGGACTTATTCACACAGTCCTGCAAATTGATAATGCTTATCTAGAGGTAAGGCTCTCGTGAGCCCTGTCTTAGTTGAATCTTATTTGCCCTACCTTCTCAAAAGATAGAGGAGGATGAACAAGAGCCCGTCGGAATATTTTAAATATTTTAAAAGTCGAGCTCTAGACTTGGAGTCACACAGACCAGGTTCAGATCTTCTCCATCACTCTGACCTTTTATGCCTCGGTTGACTACCATGTAAATAAAGGGATGGGATTAGATGATTTCTAAAATCCCTCCTTGCTCTGGAACCCACATACCTTCCTGGGTGGATCAGGTTGCACGGCTTCATACAACACTTATTATCTTCTTCAGTTCACATGTGCAAAAGAAAAACTCTCACCACAGCAAAGAGAAAATTGTAACAAGAACTCCTGGAAATGATCTAGAAGCTTCAGTGCCCAGCATCCAATCAGCCCCTTCTACTGAAAGGACATGATTCTCCTCACTGAGAAGAGCAGGATCCCAGCAACGTGTCCTGGTGAGGTCAAAGAAAAAAAGCCCTTCTCTCTTATTTCTCTCTTATCTCCTTCCCGGCAGGAGTTGGAACAATAATGACAACAGTGGCATTGCCTGCAAAAAATATTTTGAAAACTAACCACGTCAATCCCTAATGATCCCACTCTCCTCTGAAGTCTTTTGGTACTTAACTATTTATACCTCTCTTAATTTATATAACCTTAAATTTAAAAATTTCTTTTGTTTTTAGCTTCTGTTGTCTAACTTTGGCTAGTATCTTGACTCCTCTGGATTGTAAAGTTTGTTTTTTTAGGCCAGGATGATATAGTCCTTTCTACCCTACATAAAGTCTAGCATGTAGTCAGGCACATAATGTAAACTCAATAAATCTGTATTGAATTTTTTTTTAATAGGCAAATGATCTGTGATTCATCAGCTTGGGGGACTCCTTTCACAAGGAGCTCCCAACCCAATATGTATGTAACAGTGATTCTCTGCCCCTCTGCATGAAGGCCAGGTTTGTTACATGTCACCCTTCCCCAGGGTTCTCTGGTACCCTTAAGGCTGTTCAGATGTCTCTCTTCTCTGCCATTGCCCTTTCTAAGCTACTACTTTGGAGAAATTATGAAATGAGGAAGAAAAAAGAAAGCAAAGGCAATGTGATGGCATTTAGATATAAAACAAGAAAAAATGGGTTCTCAGAATACCAAATGAACATTTTAATAGAAAACAGTATCTCCACCATGACCAAGTCAAGGTCTTATCTGCTGAAGGAGATTTAACTTCAATTCAGATTAGGTACTTGTTTAGTAATCAAAGAACAAAAAAGAAGAAATGTGAAGAATGGCCCATTAAGAAGAAAATGTCAGGGCAACTAGGTGGCAGAGTGAATAGAGCACTGGCCCTGGAGTCAGGAGGACCTGAGTTCAAATATTATGACCTTAACAGAAAAAAAAAAATTAGTCGTGTGACCTTGGGCAAGTCACTTAACCCCAATTGAAAAGTAGTTCCCCTCTCTTCGAAGAAGAAGAAAAAGAAGAAATGTCCAAGCACACTCTATCCTAGGAAAAAAGCTATCTTCATTCAAGCAACTAGAGATGCCAAGCTTGTTTTGACCTTCATCCTTGAGTCCTTTCCAATCAAATCCAATGGACAGTGTGTTTATACTCCTGTTAACAACTTCTATCAATCTTTAAATGTCTATTTTTCTAACAACTAGTAGCTATCAACTCTTTTACTCTCAATTTTTGGGTTCTATGCACCCCAGTTCCATTTAACCACTTAAGAGACATATTAATTTTTATAAAGAAATATTTCAAAGGTATACTAAAGGAATACTTGGAAAGCATAACAAAAAGTACAAATATACAAACATTTTTCCCCCAAACCTTGGGGACATAATCCCCCTTATACCACCTTGGTTTTGGGGAAGTGGAGAAGGATTAGGTTCACAGGTTAGCTTGGTTCCTGCATAGTATTCGTTCCACTAAGTTCCAAAACTAAAATCTTCTTCCCTGACCCTATCCCTTGCATCCAGTGACTCTTCTCAGGGTTTTCCTACTGGGCTAACAACATCTGGCCTGGAATCACAGGTCCCAAGGTTCTCATGGCCTTTGCCCCTAGGTTAAAGACTCTACTCCCTGCATATAGAACTGAAAAAAGACAAGAAAAACAGGACCTAAAACCCAAACCTTTTTCTCAGGGTCACAGGCTCTAAAGGGGAATAGTAAGTGGCCCTTTGGCACTTCCCAGTTTACTGTATGGCATCCTTACAATGAGTGAGCGAATCATCACCTCTGGATGCCCCAAGAAAGGGAGAAGAGAGACTGCTCCTGTTGGGTAGTTTAAAAGACTAGGATTTGAACTTAATTCCTCTATGTTCAGAGCTAGTGCTCTTTCTACTATAAATTTCATTTATCTTTGTATGCATGAATTGTCCTGCAGGGCTTAGGAAAGAATATAAATCTGTTTTTTTGTTTGTTTATTGTCTGTTAACTTTTGGGGCTCTAACTTATTAAATGAAAAATGTTTTATGTGTAGTACCTGTATGCCAGAGGAGAAGGACCAAAGGCAAGTATCTAGGGACTAATTGCAAAGAAACCTGGAAAATACAGTTTTTTCCCACACTTTCTTACTGGAAAAGATGGAGTTAATATCCCACAGGATTTTAGACCGTATGTTATGAGGCCTGAAAACAGGACTTTGCTGGAGCCGGTCTATATTATTTGTTAAAATATTTATTTCCTGGTTAAAATCTTCAGTGCAAGCATTTATACTTTGGAAGTCAGGAATACAAATCAGGGTTTGATTTGCTGTTTTATTGACTGTCTAAATTTAAGAAAATGATGAGAAAAATGTCAATAATGAAGACTGAGCTTAAAATTGTGCTTGCAAGTACATTTTTTTTTTGAGAACCAATTGTTAAACATTTACTAACCCACCCCTGCTTGACAAAAGCAGAAGTGGCATACAGGAGAGAGACTACACAATCCAAAGCAACATATAGAGCAACAAAGAGATGATGGAGAACGTTGCTAAAGAGGGTCGTGCCAAAGAGATGGAGTGATAGTACCAAGGGTGCAATGGGGACAGAAACTTCAATCATTACAGGTGGTAGCAACAGTGACTCACCCAAGCAGTGGTGAATGGCTTGAATAGCCCTTGGCTTCTGTCATTCAGGCTCACTTCTTTCTCCCTCTTAGACATTTAGAAGGAACTCAAAAGAAAAAAAAAAAACTCTGCTTCCTATCTCCCTGTTCCCTCATTGCTTATGGTTGTTTATGTTTGTTTCTCTTTTTATAAATTAGTTTGTTCCCATTTTCTTCAGGCAAGTCCCTGCAGATGAGATTGTGCCTGGGGGATCAGCCTAGAAGGTTTTCTTATATTTCATGGAGTATATAAGCTAGAGTCATTCAGTTTGGGCTTTGGGGTTGAAAAGATATCCATGGCTATAAAGCCTATGAAACTACTGTATAGCGTTAGGAACAATTCTACAACTTTCTTGACAAGGAGACCCTTAGAACTTAAACTGGATTTACTTGGATTTTCCCTAAAATGAGCTATGGCTCTCATGGGCTTGGCTAAGAATGTAGCTGATGTAACCCTCGAGCTGAATCTCTTCCTTCTTCTGACTCATGCTGGGAGAAAGAAGAGCCAGAAGGGAATAGAAAGCCATACCTCCAAGTTGGCCCAGTAGACAGAGATGACCATGGTCTGAGAGAATGTCAATCCCACCACCTTTCTAGTAGAGAGAGAGAAATAAAGGGAGCCAAAATCCTTCAGACTCCACAGTATCACTTTCATATTACACATGTGTGACTTGGCTCTTTATTTCACAGGGTTATTTAATTCTTTGTCACTGTTAATGGTCTTTAAGATTGTTGTTTTTATTATTTTAAATTAAAGAAATTCTCCTGGAGATGTTGAGAAATTTTTCATTGGTCCCAAGTAATAAAGAAAAGTAAAGTAGCTCTTTCCTGCTGTTTCCATAGCATCAATGTTAAAAGAGTTGCTCAGTCTACATTCTTAAGTAACCAAATATTGCAAGTAATTGTATAAAAAAAATTTAAGTGGTTTTATTTATAGATTGTATCACAAGTGAAATCAAGGGGAAAAACTGACCAAGCTCTTACGAAAGCAATATATTCTCTGGGAACATCATTGCCAATAACTAAAAATGCATACCGGCAGGAAATTTTTAATTGACTAAGACCATATTGCTTTTTGCCCCCAACAATTTATGTACAAGCTTCTTTTATGGTCACAAACTGAGGAGAAAGCACAATGTGTTTCAAAAAGGATGGATAAAATAGACAACACTATCTTGCAGGAATGTATAGGGGGTGAATAAAGTCAATTTGAGTCAAATCAACAAACATTTACCAAGTGCCTGCTACGTAAGGGATTTTGTAAGTCATTGAAAATAAAAGATGATAAATATTCAGGGAGAAAGAATCAACAACTTTGTGATAATGACTCAGACAAGTTTTGTACATTCATTGAAAAAGGAAAAAATAGGCATATTATAAGACATACTCTAAGTTAGAAAATATTAAGTTTATATAAGATTTAGAGCAGTAAATTATTGGCTTTGCTGATTGGTAATTCAAGTGATATGAAAACCAAAGAAGAAATCATAAAGGGAAAACGTCCTTGTATTACTTTAACAGGCTCTGCATTCCTTAGGTTACTTTAAAAAAAGAAAAAGAAAAAAATCTACAGGGTGTCTCTGAAGTCTGGATACATAGGAAATCTCATTAATTATGCATATTTTTAGGGGTGGCTAGGTGGTGCAGTGAATAGAGCACTGCCCCTGGAGTCAGGAGGACGTGAGTTCAAATCCGGCCTCAGACACTTGACACAAAAACTAGCTGTGTGACTTTGGGCAAGTCACTTAACCCCAATTGCCCTCCAAAAAGCAAAAACAAAAAACAAAAAAAACTATGCATATTTTCAAGAAATGAAAATTTTCAAAATGAAAAAATGAAGTGAAATTTTCAACTACACTTTATTTAATTAGCACAAATGAAATTTCATAGGAAGACGTAGGAAATCTCATTAATTAAATCAATTTAATCTCATTAATATGGAAAATAGTCCCCAATAACTAATGAAAACTTTTATTCCATATTAGATTGTTGGGGTGGCTAGGTGGCACAGTCTATAGAGCATCAACTCTGGAGTCAGGAAGACCTGAGTTCAAATTCAGACACAGACACTTAACACTTACTAGCCATGGTATGTTGGGCAAGTCACCTAACCCCAAATGTCCTGCCTTCCCCCCTCTAAAAAAATTTAAAAGCATATGAAATTGTCATGGCTAAAATTTATGCTAATTAAAAAGCATTTTTAAAAATCAAAGGATCAAGGATATCAAGGGAAATTATGAAAACATAAAAGGAAAAATGGACTTAAACTTTCCGATCTCAAAATATATTCTAAAACTGTAACTATTAAAATTAACTGGTACTAGAAAAGAAATAGAAAAAAATAAGTCAAGGAAAGGAGGAATATAATGACCAAACACATGATAATATGGGGTTCAATAAACCTAGGATCACCTAAATACTAAGGAAAGTGTTCATCTTTTTTTTTTAATGGTTAGAAATACTGGATAACAGTTTCGTGGAAAACAGGAAGAAATCATAAACTCATACCATACACACAAAAAATTCCAGTAGTATTAACAATATACATTTTTTTTAAAAAATGCGCCCACAAAAAACCTAGAGGACAAGAAAATGAAGTGTCTTTCATAACTACATAGAAGAGATATTTTCTTAATAATCCATTATATTAAATCATGAAAAAATGGATTAATTTGATTACATAAAAAACAATGTTTGCACACAATAAAAATCAATACATACAAAAATAAACAGAAAAGAAACAAACTGAGGGGGAAATACTTTGCACCATACATTTATGATAAAAGTATGATATCTAAACTTTAAAACGAAGTCAAGACATTACCCTCCTGATCCTCTTTGAGAATGAAGGATGAATAGCAGTGACAACAAAAATAATAAAAATAAATGTATAAGAATAAGAACCATTCTCCTAGAGAGATAAGTGCTCAAACTATATCAACAAGTAGCTCTTAAGACACACGCTGTCAACAACAAGAGAAATGTTCAGAATAACTTGAAAATGCAAATTGAAACAACATTGAGGAACCACCTAAAACCCAACAAATTGGCAAAAATAATAAAAGGAAACAAAATTAAATCCTGGAACAACTGTGACTGAAACATACACCCTATTATATTTCTAGACTTACATAATAAGTCTTATAAAAATGATCATACCTTTTGGTTGATTGGTCCCACTTCTAAAACTGTGAACCAAGAAAGTTATTGCTGGAGGAGAAAAGACAAAAACATCCCTAGCAGCACCATAATGGCAAAAATAAATAAATATCACTAGAAACAAATTTCTAAACATATTATGATCTAAGAATCTAATAGTGTATTATTGTGCCCTTCTAAGAACTAATGTCATGAAGAATTTAAAGAAATATCAGAAGACATATAAAGTGATATATACAGAAGAAAATGGAACCAAATGAATATACTTTTACAGAAGAAGAATCTGAGACCCAGAGATGTGGAACGTTTTGTTTAAGGTCAAACAAACAGATTACAGAACCAAGATTTAAACCCAGATTCTCTGACTCTAGCCACTAGAATTACCCAAACCTCCCAAACTGCTCTACCTCCAATATCCTGAGCTCTGAATTGGTCTTTCAGTATTTCCCATTCCTTGACTCCTCCTAAACCTGCTTTTTCTCTTTTCATGACATTTGGTTTCCTTGAGGAACAAGTAATAACTATTCCCTTCCTAGTAAGACTTAGATATAAATCCCCTAATTTGTTATTTTTACATGCCTTATAAATTTGTTTTACATCCAAATGCCTTGGTAGCCTAGATTGATTGTGGGAAGAGAGTTGAATAACCCTGGGAAAAGCTAAACTGAATCAGATTCCTACATTCCCAGAGAGATAGATGTTCTAGGTCAGGACAAACCTAAGCCACAGAGTTCAGTGAGAACATTACTTACTTTTTTGTTCTAAAACCTTCAAGATAATAACTGAGTTCTATGAGTCTAGAGCTGCTTCAGGACACTGGTTTAATTTATTTATATCACCTTCATCACTGTAATTATTTCAGACTTCCACTTTCGTCAAACTCCCAGCTCTACCCCCACAACATTCTCTCATAGGAGACGACTTTGCTTCCTACTTTCCTGAAGACACCAAGGCTATTTGATGAGACCTTCTTCAACTCCTCTACTCCACAATGCAAAAAGTCCCAACCCACAACCCAAAAAAGTCTCTTCTTTCTGGCTATACCTAATTCTTCCATCTGTCCTTTTTACCTCATTCCATAAAGATATGACCACCCTTGTGAGGTGGAGTGATATTGTAGGTACTAGGAGTTGTGGAGGTTGATAAGCTAAAAAACCAGAATGCTTGGGGGGAGACATGGAGGGTCAAAGAATGACATCTCTTATGTTGTCAGTTATCATCACCCCATCAACCGCAAACAAATCCTCTTTTAAGGATCTTGACTCTTGACCTTCCTTTGATCCTCTGTTTTTCCCAATATGGCTTTTTTTTAAAGAAGAAAAAATACAACCCAATCTTTTTTTTTTTTGTCCTTGGTTTCTCCCACCAGATTGAGCTCATACTGAGCTTCAGCAGTCTTGATACTAGTTTTCTAGAACCATGCCATGCTCTTGTATGAGTGCATCTGTAAATGGGTGTACTATCTTGACTTGCTTGAACTCCCCAATTATCCAGGTAACCCAAAAGAGCTGTATGAAGACTGGCTGTATTAATTAAGAAGCAGAATGGCTTGACATACCAACAGTCCTTTGCAGTGACCCTGAGTAAACCTAGCTAGATGTGCAGAAAATCAGCAACTCTGAAACCAGTTAAATTCATACTAGTTTTGAGGCAGACCCTGAGTCATTTTGTGTTTTATGGACCTTCAAGACACATCCCTATCTTCAAGGACTTTCCTGACTGCAGGTTATGAAACTATGGATATATCATATTTTATGGTTTTTAGGGAAGCAACCTTCTCTCCAGAGACTCCCCTAACTTTGGTTATGGGAATTATCTCAGAATTATCCTGTTTTTGGAGCCATCTTGTCAAGCTTTGAACTATGAACTACTTATCACCAAGGATGCCTTTTGATTTGTGTATCACTGGGCCATAGCTTTGACACCTGGAATTCCTCACTCCTCCTCCCCTTGGGAATAGGGTCCATTGACTCATTCCTTTTAAAACCTACCTTCTCCTCCCCCCTGAAAAAATTACGTATCTTCCTTTGTTTAAAAGGTATATAAACTATTTCCATCCATTACCTGGCATCCTGTTCAGTACAGGTTGAATAGTGCCTATGTGCATGTTATTTTTTTCTTCCCTGCTTAATAAAAGCCTTTCTTTAATTTCACCGTCATCTGGTTTTCTTGCTTTTAGGGAAAAGGAGATTTAATCTCGAGATTAAATCTCAAGAACTGGTGCATTCTCAAGTTCTCTTCCCCTTTAAGAATTCTCTCAAGAAAGCATTTGCTTTGGTTTACACTCCTATATATCTTCTATCACTAGTCTTTCCTTCCAACTTCTGTACAAATCTTCTAGAAATCTAGTTGGTAAGTTCTCTATGTATTCACATCTTTTTTCTCTCCTTATTAAAGTTGTTTCCCTTATGTTTTCAGAATTTCATTCTTGAGAATTTTCTACTCCTCCTGGGCTAACTTCTATAGTTTTAGTCTGTAGGATCCTACTTACCTACCTACCTACCCACAAAATCTAGAGCACATGTTATTATGACCATCTTTCATCCCCTTTTTCATAAATTCTAGAAAGAAGTGGTAAATTCTCCCCATCCCATAATTTTCCTCCCAGAAACCAGTCCCTCCATATTAGGGATAATCAGCTCCAATATAATATTTTCCGTTGTTGGTTTTTCTACCTTTGAAGAATGAAATTATCCTTAAGGCACATCAAGAAGTTATTAGCTGCTCTACACAGGTAAGTAGGTGGTTTTGTGCATAGAGTGCTAGATTTGGAATCAGGAGGACCTGAGTTCAAAGCCTGCCTTAGATACTGTGACCTTGGCCAAATCACTTAACCTCTGTCTACCTCAGTTAACCTCATCTACAAAATGGAAATAATAAAGCCCTATCTCCCAGGATTACTGTGAAGGTTAAATGAGATCCTATGTAAAGCACTTTGCAGACATTTAAATATGTAAATTCTAGCTAAGATTTTTATTAGCAGAGAGCGAAAGAGCTCCAGAAAACATCTGGAAAATTTCCCATCACTAGTATACCATGACTCTGTGCCAGGTTTCTCATAAGCTTTATTAACAACTCACCTACTTCTTTCTGTCCAAGAAGTCTACAGGATACTCAAAAGTGATGAGGTGTAGGCTCTGGGGGCCCCCCTCCCCCCTTTTTGAGCTCTCCTTGATTCTTTGGCTCAGGGAAAGAAAACCTTCCCAGGGAAGACATTTGCCTGTGGTCATGGACCTTGAGATGCGGCTCTGCCCAAGTCTTTAGCTCACTTTGTTCCAATAGTTTCCCACCCTGGAACTGGCCTGGCCCACCATTGTCTATGGTCTCCAGGTAGCCTCCAGCATCTTCCCACCCTGAACCACTCATTACTGGAGTCTGACCTCATC
>JAQQSW010021787.1:0-10593 GCA_028646575.1 Pseudocheirus occidentalis
AATAATCAATCTTCCACTCATGGGGCAAACATTAACTTAATCAATCACTAATCTAGATTCACAATGACTAAATATCATTAATCACTAAGTACAGTCATTAGAAAACCAGACAAACCCTCCACCCTTTGGTGTCCAGCAAACTTTAATTTCATCCAAGGGGAGGCCTTTTCTTCATCTTGACTCTGGGCAGACTCTCTGATTCCCTGGATCCCCTTCCATGGTCCCAGCTTCCTCCTGAATCCACCAAGCAGTCACCTGGATTCAGAAGCAGGCAGTTACCAGGTCCTCATCAAGTCCTCAGAGGTAGACGGCTCCCAGGTCCTTGTCCAGTCCTCAGGGAAGTCCCTGGCAGACACTGAAGCTCACAGGGTCCAGCACATCTCAAACCCTTCATCACTTCTCTTGCCTGGAACTCAAGGATCAGCCAGGCCAAGAACAAACAAAGTCTTATCCTGGTCATGCTTTTCCAGTCCTCCATCAGTTCAGCTGTCCCTAGGATCCATAAGGAATATCAGCCTTCTGAGTGGCCTTCACCAGATTCTGGTCTCAGGAAAACTCCATCTCAGCTCTCAGTCAGCTTCCAGATGCTGAGAGAGTAACTCTCTCTCTCTCTCTCTCTCTCTCTCTCTCTCTCTCTCTCTCTCCCCACCCTCTCTCTCCCTCTCTCTCTCTTTCTCCCTCTCTCTCCCTCTCTCTCTTTCTGTCTCTTAAGAAAACTCCAACTCTCTTCTTCAGTCTAGCAGCCCAGCTCCTAGATGCTGAAACAGTCCTGCTTCCTCCAACATGAAAATTCCATTTTCTCCCTCTCTCTCTCTGGAATTCTTCTTTATATACACACACTGACCTCCTGTCTCAGCCAATCCCCTTCTGCCACATCATCAGGGGAGTTCATGTCCTCTCAAGAGGAGACAAGGCTCACACCTTCCATACTTAGCCTTAAGTTACTAAGTGCTAAGTATCTGCTAAACTCATTGCTGTTACAATTGATCATCCTATACATCCATTACACCACACTGCTTTCCAGTCATGGTCCAGATGTATCAGGCAGTGGATGCCAAAGTAAATGAAATCCAAGGCTATGCACAGAACTGCCATATTTCTCATTTTCTCCTATGATTCTAGGAAATATGGTCCAACGCACATCATTTGGACAATTAACACTATATATGACACACCCACTGCTAAAAAGTCAGTGAGTTCTAGTTCACTTCCGTAAAGAAGGATGATAAAAAATGCTGACATATCAATAGATCATATTTATAAAGGACTTGCTAGTTGATAAATTCTTAACCTTGAGAAGTAGGAAGCATATTTATGATTGTTTTACAGATAAGTGACAGTCTGGCATAGTCTGATGTTGACAGTCTGGATAAAGAGTTGCACCTAAACCCAGAAAAATCTGTGTTATGTGACCCTCTGATACATCCTGACTTTGAGACTCTGGGCAAGTTTCAGTCCTTAGGCAACTCCCTAAGAAGGGAGAACGTTGAACCAGCTAGGTGGTGCCATAGTGCATAGGGCATGGGGCCTGGAATCAGAAAGAATCCTTTCCCTGAGTTCAGATCTGGTCTCAGACAATTACTACCTGTGTGACCCTGGGAAAGTTACTTAACCCTGTTTCTCTGTATTTCCTCAACTGTAAAAATGAGCTGGAGAAGGAAATAGCAGACCACTTCAGGATATTTACCAAGAAAACCTCAAATGGGGTCGGGAAGAATTGGATACAACTGAAAAAGACAAACACCAACACCATATTGACCTTCTTTAAAAGAGGAAGTTGGCTCACCTGGGGAGGTAACTGTTCTGTGTAAATGGGAATTACCAGTTCCAATGAATTTATAGTTCCATCTCTATCCCTTTTTTATCACTGAGGGAACTGAGATCCAGAGACCTGATGAAAATTACACAGCTACAGTAGTAAGGGGGGGAGTTGGCTCTGATGCCATGGGTGTCCTTAACGTACCTTCTACAACCTTTGGCCAAATAATGCCATTTACTGCTTGCCTTTGCAGAAAGATTTTTGTCCTCAAACTTCTAATAAATGTCTGTACTATACATTACTTTCATCATTATTTCTGTCCCCTAGTTACTTCCTCAATGCTGATGAAAGGAGAAAAAAACTATATACTACATACTCTCCATGCATAAAAGGAAAGCTTTGGCCTAGATGATCCTGAAGATCTCTCTCCTGGCATCCTGGAAACACTGAAGCATCTTCCAGAAAGTCAGTGGCCCTGGATCCACTGCTGTGGTGAGGAAATGATGTTCTTTGTGTTAACATCTTAGATAAGGAAAAGAGCCTGTATGGAGGGCTTGAAGATCAAGGTAAGCCAAGTCAAAACCCATTTACTAAGCACCCTCTATGTGTCAGACACTGTGCTGAACACTGGAGCTACAAAGAAAGACCAATTCCATTCCTGCTCTGGGCAAGTCACAGATTTCCCCACTGTCACATCCCTTATATGTGGGATCAAGTATGACCATTAGTTAAATGGAATGCCCTTCATACTCAGTGGCCTTAGATCACACACACACACACACACACACACACACAACACAACACATACACGTACCAATTTATGATTATAAACAAGGTGCCAATGGATGACAGGACCCAAACTCCATCACATAGAATACCTTCTCTCAAACCTTGAAACTGGGGATAAAAAAGAAATAGTTGTTGTTCAGTCATTTTTGAGTTGTGTTCAACTCCACATGACTACATATTTTCGTTTTGTTTTTTGACAAAGATACTGAAGTGATTTGCCACTTCCTTCCCCAGATCATTTTACAGATTAGGAAAAATAAGGTTAAGAATCTAGCTCAGGGTCACACAGCTAGTAAGTGTCTCAGGAAGTATGTGAACTCAGATCTTCCTGATTCCTGGAGTGGCACTGTACTTGCTATGCCACCTAATTGTCCTAAGGAAAGTAATGTATATTTATTAAACCCTTACTTCATCCACAGCCCTGTGCTGGGGACTGAGAAGACAAAGACAAAATGAAAACCATCCTATAACATCAACCTCAGTGTCTTTTCCTATAAAACAAAACCTAGAGGGAATATGTGAAGCAAGGAAGACACTCTAACCATGGAGTAGCAGCAAGAACACTAGCATACCCAGGATGGCTGCCAGCACAGGTTCTTAAATCTGCTTTTCTAAAGGAAAGCATCTAAAAATGGGTTAACGTTCTTACTTTAATCAAACATATCATTTACCTAGTTCAGGGGGAAAAGTCAGCACCCTTAACTTCAGAGAATACAAACAGAATACAAAAACAAGTTACAAGCAGACAGAGAAACATAACAGCAGACAGGGCTTCTAGTCATCTGACCACTACATTCATACCTAGTTAGTTACCAGAAAGGGAATCACCAACATCTGGGTTTTCAAAGCCAGGGGACTCAACTGCTTCCCAGAGTCTCATCTGGCCAAAGCACACAATTCTTCCCAAAGTGAGCCCCAAAGCAAAAACCTCACATCAGGGTATATATAGCTTTCTCCTCGATCAGAGAATGTATCAACCCTCTTGACCCACTGCCCAATCACAAAGTAATAAGGTGTAGGCATTCTTGAAAAACAAGCTTCCAGCTACAGGCTCCATGTGACCACATTGAGCCTATTAGGGGGCAGAGTATATTTTCAAATCAGGGAAGGTTCTCTGAGTCACTTAAGACTATCAAAGGGCCTAGGAGCAGGGAAGATCTTCAGATTCTGATAACACCTAGAGAAGAAAAGATGGGTACATGGGCAGGGCAGGGCTGTGACATGATGCTGGAGCTCTAATGGAAGTCAGCTCTGCTTCCAGGGTCCGTGGCTGTGCCCACTCCTACTTCACCCTCTCAATGTCACTGGTATGAGTTATGCACTGGGTGACCCAACTTCACTCTCTATAGGACCTTGTAAATGATTATCTCCAGCCCTCAATATTCTTAAAGGAAGATCATAGATTCAGAGGTGGAAGACACCTGCCAGGGTAGAGAATCCAATGCTCTTACTTTAGGGATAAACATAATGGAGTCCTATATTATATTAAGTGACCCACTCAGGGTCACACAGGAACAAGCGACCAAAGCTGGATTCAAATCCAGGGCCTTTGAGCCCTCATTCATCACTTTTCCCACTGCAGATTAGAAATTCAGCCATCATCATGTTGTTATCATTGGCAACAGTCAGCATCATCTCAGGGAATAAGAACACAAGAAAAAAGCCTCCATTCATCCTTCCCTTCCTCCTCAGTCACTTGTTCATTAGCACACTCTATTTGGAGACACTGATGAAGGAAAGCATCCCCTGGAGAAGCTGGAGGTCCTATGGGGCCATCAAAATAGGACTGGGGGAATCAGCCCCTTAAGGCAATATTACAGGAACTGGTTTTATTTAGCACGGAGAGGAGAAAGCTAGGAGGAGTGGGGGTGGACACTCAATTGTTGTCCTGATGTATATGAAGGGATCTTGTAGGAGTGACAGTGAACAGCTGCTCCCTGTTTCCACTGTCAACAGGGGAAAAAAGATTTGTAGTGGGAGGGTTTGGGGCAAGATGACAAAAGATTGTGACAGCCCAGGGAATGCTGGCCTTGCTGGGAGAAGAGAAGCGGGATGGACTGAGGGTCCCCAACAGTAAGTGTCACCAAAGGAAGCCACTGAATCTCCTCCTTAGATGAAGTCCAGGACAGAGAGCTGTGCTTTGAGAGGGATTGGATGAGTCTTTTTAGGGAGGTCTTTATTTCCTTTCTGAGAGTGACAGACATTGGCTGTGATAAGGCATTTTTAAGCCTCATAGATGGAGGAGGGGCAAGAATAGATGAAATGGCTTTTCCAAGGTGCTGTAGAACAGTAGAGGACAGATCAGTGCTGGCTTTCAATTCCTCCCTTCCTTCACACTACCTTTGTTCTCTCTTCTCCCATCTTTCTTTCCCGCCCTCTTTTCCTTTTTCCCTTCTATGTTTCACTATCCCCTGCTTCTGTCTTTCCTTCTACATGTGTTAAGACCCCATAATGGGCTCTTCCCTGAACAAGGCTGCTGGCCTCACCCAGCTACCTACTCTCTTACCACAAAACTGCTAGAAAAGGAAGAGGATGAGGACCCAGGTGGGTCAGCCCTCAGCTGCTGCCCATTGACAAGGTATGGCTCATTACTAGGAAAAAATCTTTGAAGGAAACCTCACAAGTGAGGCTAAGGTGTGGACTGGCTTCAAAGCAGGAAACCAAGTTGTGTTTGCTTTGGTCCTCGGGTTTTCATCTGGTCCCATGTTCCATTGTGTCCTTGGAATGGAAGATGAGAC
The DNA here is from genome assembly GCA_028646575.1 of Pseudocheirus occidentalis. Lineage (NCBI taxonomy): Eukaryota > Metazoa > Chordata > Mammalia > Diprotodontia > Pseudocheiridae > Pseudocheirus > Pseudocheirus occidentalis. The sequence goes on from JAQQSW010021787.1 coordinate 5,287, forward strand.
ATGGCTAAAACCCTCCACATCCATTCTTTCATTCTTCCATAACCCCCAACAGTGGTTCTAATTGCTGGTATTGCCTTTTGATGTAAAGAATCCTGTAGACCCCTCACTGGAACACTTGGAAAAAGCAAGAGTGAGCAAATATGTAGTACCCACTAAACGCGGGGCTGTAGTGCTAAGCACCATAAATATTCTCTCATTCGGTCCTTTTGATGAATGCAGAGGAGTACAAAAGAAAGACATTTTATTAAAATACCATGATCAAAATATTGGGGGAAAAAAGAATTTGAAACTTTGATATATGAACCATTAGGATATCCCAGTCAAAGGAGGGAAGCAATTAGCCCATGTGTTCTTCATGCACAAAAGACCCTCTTTGGTCCTGACATTTGGATCAGGATCTGAGGGAAGATGCCTAGCCATCTGCCTCGGTCTTCAGACAATTCCTAACAGAAGCGAGCATCTTCCTTTATACAGAGACAAGTAAGCAACTGATCTCCTGGAATATAAATAGATTCTGTAAGCCCAGGCCTGACAGAGTAATCTAGAGGCTTGTTAAAGGATCACTGGGATGGTGAAATTCAGAATCTGGCTTAGAAAACCAAGTTGGGAATAGCAGAACCCAACTCTGCTCCTCAGTCCTTATGCTAGAAAAGGCCTTGCAAATGATTCCATATACCCAGTCCAGGGCATGTAAATATAGAGATGGAATTGGGCTCGAATGTGCAATGCCTTGAATGGGGCTAAGGTGAGAAAGGGCACACGGGCTTAGTTTGAAGCAAGCAATCAACATTTCTTAAGGACCAACTGTGTGCCAGGCATTGTGTGTACTGGGTGTACAAAAAGCAGCAAAAAGACAGGTTCTGCCCTCAAGACCTTTACAATCTAATGGGGGAGGCAATCTGCAAATATATGAATGGAAAGTAAGTGAGGGAGGGAGAGAGAGGGGTGAAGGGAGATGGGAAGGGGGAAGAGGGAGAGGAAGAGAGAGAAGAGAGAGGGACAGGGAGACCGAGAGGGAGAGGGTGAGGGCCAGGGCCAGGTCCAGGGCCAAGGAGAGCACTCTATACAGGATAAATACAAGATAATGAAGAAGGAAGACCCTGGAATTAAGAAAGTTTGGGAAAGGCTTGCTGTAGAAAGTGGGATTTTAGTTGGAACTTAAAGGTAAGCAGAGAGGTCAGCAGTCAGAGGAGAGAACCGAGAATAATCCAGGCATGGCAGAAAGCACAGAAAATGCCTAGAGTCAAGAGACGGAGGGGCTTGTTCATGGAACAGCCAGAAGGCCAGTGTCGCTGGACTGAAGAATGCCTTTCTGTGTGGGTAAGGTATTAAGAAAAGGTAGGACGGGCCCAGGTTATGAAGTGCTATGGATTCCAAACATAGCATTTTGTATTTGATCTTGGAGGTAATAGGGAGCCACTGGAATTTATTGAGTAGAGAGGTAAACATGTGCTTTAGAAAAATCATCTTTGTGGCTAAATGGAGGATAGATTAGAGGGGGGAGAGGCTTGAGGCAGACAGACTTGCCAGCAGCTATTACAATATTCCAGGTGAGAGGATGAGAACCTGTACCAGGTTGGGAACAGTGTCAGAGGGAGAGACGGTGTATGGAGGGACATTGGAAGAAATAGATAGGTCTTGGCAACAGCTTGTGAACCTGAAGGAATGGGAGGATGGTTTTACCGTCTATAGGCATAGGTAAGATAGGAGGGGAAAGGTTGAAGGGGGATGATAAGGAGTCCATTTTGTACATAAGTTTAAGATGCCAACTAGACATCCAGTCAGGTGCCACCTTTGGACAGAGTGCTGGGCTTTGTGTCAGGAAAACTCATCTTCCTGAGTTCAAATCCAGCCTCAGACACTACCAAGCTGTGTGACCCTGGACAAGTCACTTAACCATGTTTGCCTTAGTTTCATCACGTATAAAATGAGCTGCAGAAGAAAATGGCAAACCACTATAGTATTGTTGCCAAGAAAACCCTAAATAGGGCCAGGAAGAGTCCAATATGACTGAAATATTTGACCAATAATAGAGAGTTTGGTGGAGCATAGGTAAATTTTTGAGTCATTAGCATTGTGATAGTAATTAAATCCGTGAGAATTGATGAGGTCATCAATAAAGAAAAGAGAAGAAGGGCCAGAGCAGAGCTTGGAGAGACACCTACGTTTGAGGTCAGGGTCAGCAGGAGGACCCAGTAAAGAAGACCTACCCCAAGTCACACAGGACTTGACACATAGCTGAATGTCTCCTTAAAAAATGAATCCTAGGGGCTGCTAGGTGGCGCAGTGAGTAGAGCACGGGCCCTGGAGCCAGGAGGACCTGAGTTCAAATCCAGCCTCAGACACTTAACACTTACTAGCCGTGTGACCTTGAGCAAATCACTTAACCTCAATTGCCCTGCCTTCCCCCCACCAAAAGGAAAAAAAAAATGAATCCCATCATCCTCACACACTAAGCTTCCCAATATTGCAGCTTACACCAAAAAGGCTTCTTTTCCCGTCTCAGTATCTCCACTGAACCTTCAAATATAGTCTATGAGTTTAATCCCACAATGGACGGCCACTGACCTGCTTTGGAGGCATGCTGTGGAAGAGGTGATCGAGGTTGTCTGAAGAGGCCGATGCTTCTCCCAAGAACAAAAAGAAGGTGGGGAAGAGAGGAGATGTGGAAGGAGAAAGAGAAGGGAAGGAAAAGGGGAAGGAACAAGGGACCTTTCTCGCTTTTGGTTGAAAATTACCTGGAAAATCAGTCTCAACATCAAAGGTTTACAGACTTGCAGCCTGATGGGACCTCAGAATGATCTAGGCCCATTCTCCCATTTCTCAGATGCGGGAACTGTGACACACAAACAGGAAGGGACTTCTCAAGACACTGTGGTTTTAGAGCTAGAAGGGAGTTAAAAGAGCATCTAGAACAACCTTCTCACTTTTACAGATGGAGAAACCGAGGCCAAGTGCAATGGAGTAACTTCGCCGAGATGGTGCAGGCAGGAGATGACCAAGCTATGTAGGATCATCACAGAGCTGGGAGGAGCCACATTCCTTTATTTGCTGATGAGAAAACAGACTCAGAGAAGCAAAGGAACTGTACAAAGTCACACAGTTAATAAATGGTGGCTGGGGCTCAGGCCCCTACCTTCTCCTCCAAATAACTTTCTTTTAAAGATAAGGATTTATTTATTTGTTTGTTTGTTTTTTTTATTTATTTTTGCTTTTTGTTGGAGGGAGGAGAAGGCGGGGCAATTAGGGTTAAGTGACTTGCCCAAGATCACATGGCTAGTAAAGTGTTAAGTGTCTCTGAGGCCAGATTTGAACTCAGGTCCTCCTGACTCCAGGGCCAGTGCTCTATTCACTGCACCACCTAGCTGCCCCTTCTCCAAGTAACTTGCTTAAGAACAGGGACTGTTTCATGTGATGGATTTTCGATCCCATTATCTCCTACAGGACCTTGCATATCTTTCTTGAAATAAGTGAGAACTCTCCACTCTCTCTGCTGCCCAGTGACAGGAGACCCAGAATCAGTAGAAGAAATGGTCTTTTGCTTCAAGGGCACTTACAATCAACCTGAGAAAAGAAGGTGTTTCTGCATGCTATAATAGTGCACAAGCATTGGTCTCAGTGCCTCTCCCTCATAAGGACTCAGTTTCTTTCTCTGTAAAAGGACACTGGGGTTTGACTTCAATGGTTCCTAATTCCTGCTCTGACATTCTATGATCATAAATTCCTCCCTCTTAGTAACTCTCAGTTTCCTCTCTATGAAATGAGACTGGGGATAGAAATTTCCAAATAAAATTTTTTAAATAAAAAAATAAAACTTAGGACAATCACAATGCAGAATTTTGAAAGTCAGCCCCCCAACTGGAATTGTATTGGACAGTACCAAAAAGCATGAAGTCCTGGGCCTGGGATTTTGCTGAAATCTGTCAGTAAATCATCATCAGAGCCAAGCATATCCCCTCATTTCTACTCTTCCACCCCTTGACACAAAAGGCAATCAGCTAAACTGCATTCTTGGTTTCTCTGGCTAATGAAGTCTAACCAAGTGGATCAGCTAGCTAGTGGTTACTATTCTTTCTATTAACCTTTATGGAGCTTGGTACTTATACAGGTAAGAGAACAGCTTCCAAGAACCTACAATCAACATTCCATACTGGCAACAAATGCCTCTCATTTTTATTACAAATATGTAGAACAGAAATATACATGTGATGACTATCAGTTGTCAGAAGGCTCCGAAAGCTAGTTTGGGCAAGTTTTGAGGGGTGGAAATAAGATCAAATTCCAGCACTGGATGACAGAATAAGTCTAATCTAGGAGAGAAGATGGGGAGTCTGTTTGGGATGTAAGATATAAGCCAGAGGAGGAAAGGAGAACAACAACTTGACACTAGAGGGAAAGGAAGGGAATAAGCATTTTATGGGGCCTACTACGTGTCAGGCGTTATACTAAAAACCCTTTATTTGATTTTTTTTTTTTGCTTTAAATCTTTTTCTTCCCCAATTACATATAATAGCATTTTTAGTACTCATTTTCATGAGATTTTGAGTTCCAAATTTTCTCCCTCTTCCTATCTCCTTCCCTCTTCTGAAAACAGTAGGCAGTTTGATGTAGTTTATACATGTGCTATCATGTAAAACATATTTCATATTCATCACAGTTGTGGAAGAAGAAACAGATTAAAAGGGGAAAAAAGCACTAGAAAAAATCAAGTAAATGAAAAAATATGCTTCGATCTGCATGCAGATTCCGTCAGTGATTTACCTGGGAAAGCACAGCCTTTCCCTTCTCCAGTCCTTGATGTTGTTTGCTTTAGATCAGTGTGTCACTGAGAACAGCTGGGTCGTTCATAGCTGATCATCACGTGATATTGCTCGTACTGTGTACAATATGTTCCTGGTTCTGCTCATGTCCCTTTGCCTCAGTTTGTACGACTCTTTTCAGGTTTTTCTGAAGCTGCCTTTCTTAATGTCTTATTGTACAACAATATCCCATTATGTTTACGTATCATAGCTTGTTCAGCCATACCCCAATTGATAGGCTTTCCCTGAATTTCCAATATTTTTGCCACCATGAATTGGGATGCTATAAAGACTTTTTGCACATATATAGGTTCTTCCCCCCCTTTTTTATCTCTTTGGGATCATAGTGATATTGCTGGATCAAAAGGTATGCATGGTTTAATTGTCCTTTGGGCAGCATTGGTTGGATCAGTTCACAACTTCACCATTAGTGTCTCAATTTTCCCACATCCTCTTTAGCATTAATCATTTTCCTGTTTTCAGGATCATATTAGCCAGTGTAATTGAT
>JAQQSW010021788.1:0-10593 GCA_028646575.1 Pseudocheirus occidentalis
CTCAATTGGGTATCTTAGCCTACAGGAAAGTAGGGGGGAAGGGGTTAAGTGGGGGGATGATGAAAGAGAGGGCACACTGGGGGAGGGGATAGTTAGAAGCAAACACTTTTGAAAAGGGGCAGGGTCAAAGTAGAAAATAGAATAAGTGGGGGGCAGGGTAGGATGGAGGGAAATATAGCTAGTCTTTCACAGTATAACCACTATGGAAGAGTTTTGCTTAACTGCACATATACAGCCCATATTGAATTGCTTGTCTTCCCAGTGGAGGTAGGTGAGGAGGGAAGAAGGGAAAGAATCTGGAAGTCAAAGTTTTAAAAACAAATATTTTAAAAAAAATTTTTAATGCAACTGTGAAATAAGATATAGATCTACACTGGGGTATAGAAATCCATCTTGCCCTACTAGAAAGTGGAGGGGGGAGGAAGGGAGAGGATACAAGAGAGAACAGATTGGGGGAAAAGGTGTTCAATAGACTTGATATCTTGGGGGGTTAGGGGAAGGATGGGGAGAAAATGTGTAACTCAAAATCTTGTGGTAATGAATTTTGAAAACAAAAAGTAAATAAAATAAATAAAATTATTCTTCAAGGGTCCTTAATTTCTTCCTTTGTCTTCTGTGTTTCTATTACTGTAACTCTGTATCCATCTCTGTCTCTGTCTCTCTCTGTCTCTAGAGAAAGAGATTGTTATAGTTAAAGAACTGTAGAATTTGTTGACTGACTTTCTGGCATTGATTCCCTTTGGCCTCTACTTCAGGCCTTCCCAACTTGGTAGAACTTGCCAGAGTTGCTTTGGATGTACACCCTTCAGGAACTGAAAGTTTTTGAGTACCTGCAACCACAAAAATATGAACCTTTCAAGGCAACAGAATTGACATATTATCAAGGAAAATAAAACATATAGTATGTGGAAAAATAGAAAAGGAAGCAGGAAACATACACACACACACAGAGGAGTCAAAATAAATTCCACCTCTAAGGCATCATTAAATTGTACATTCACTGTAGAAGCACATTAGAGGACAGTGGACATCATGATGACCTATCCCCATTCCTGACTAGCTGTGTGATCTTAGACAGGTCATTTACCCAGTTTCCTAATCGGGAAAAATATTTTGATTCCACAGTTACTCCTAAACATATTGTACCTCTCCCAACCACAAGAGATCAGAAAAGGAGGGCTAGAGAACTGGGTACCCTGCACACTATGAGCACCAGAGTTGCAGGAGATAAATTCATACCAAAGAAAAAGCTGCAAAGATCAGAAGGCATATATACAACTCAAGGCATAATTTTCTCCATGGAACACTGCAGGAAAAAAAAACCCTCCTCCTCATTCATCACCATCTCTCTCTAAGCACAGAACCTCCATTTATCCCCACCAGGTCTCACTGTGCTTTCTCTTGGAAGGCAATATAATCCATCTTTGTTGACTTCAGGCTGTTTCACACCCCACATTGTAAAACTGAAATTTTGCTTGGAGTCCATGCTGTGAGTTTTTGAAAACTGCTTAGTTTTCACATACTCCCCCCCCTCCTCCAAAGTAGAGCCCTACCCTCTAAGTCAAGTCTTTTCCAAGTTTTTGAAGTCACAAAAACTTTGGCGGAAATGTGATTAAGTGTTAAATTCATACTGTCTGCTTTCTGGCATACTCCTGAAGTTCAATTCGATATTTATTAAATATCAACTCTGTGCAAAGCAATATCTTATGTGCTGGGAATTTAAGATAAACAGTGGCATAACATCTGCCCTCAAGAAGCTTAAATCCCAGGAAACATGAGATTTAAGAACTCAAAGGGATCTAATGATGATGACTACAGATCACTTATTCATTCCAATTCCAACATTTTATAAAGGTCCTGAGAGGGGATGGGATGGAATTACCTAAGTTACATACCTAGTGAGGGAAAGATCTAAAATTGAACCTATGTCTCTTCATTCCCAGCTCAGGCTTCTTTTTTTTCCTATCACATTTTTTGACTTCCTAATGAATATAACTGCATCTATGGGTTGTATGAATGGACTCCAAGCTTGAAGGTTTCTCAAAAATCACGTTCATTGACTCATGCTACCACCTGGGGATTTCCCTAGGAAATTTTCCTAGACGAACTTGGTTAGTTTCTAGGGAAAGGAAGGAAGGAAAGAAGGAAGGGAGGAAGGGAGGAAGGGAGGAAGGAAGGAAGGAAGGAAGGAAGGATAGAAGGGAGGGGAAGGGAGGAAGAAAAAGACTTAGTTTCCATTCAAGCCCTCAAGCACAGAACAGGCTTTATTTCACTGAACAGGAAATGCAGGTTCACACATAAGCTTATAAACAGCCAAAGTAACTCTCTTTCCCTACCTATTCTGCCTCTACTTCTATTATTGACCTGTACTATCTCTTAATACTGCCCTAAGACTGAGGCCTCTCTTGAAAAGGAAAACATTCAGGTTTTCTTGACAGTCAAGAAACACAATAAAGTCTGACTTTCTCACCAAATCTAATCAGTCCTCCAGATGTAAAGTATCATCTTGTTTGAGTTCTCCCAACAAAAGGGAGAAGAACCTATCATCTAAAAGGAAGTCTGCCTTCTTCTGGACCTGCATACTTCACATAGCTCTGGTATGAGTCAAAAGCAAGGTTTCAGTTTTCTATTCTACACCATGGCTCTGTCTGGACACTACTTGATCCACAAACAAAGCACTGTCAAGGAATTCTTCTGTTGTGTCCAGAACACTTGGTCCCAATATCCTTGTACTTATTCTGCAATTTCTCTGAACAAAGCATTCTTCTGCTCCTCTGCTTTGTTAGTTGTCATTCCTGTAGCTCCTGGCTTGGCTGAGGAATTCCCTGCTTCTCCATGTTAAAAAAAGGAAGGTGGGAGGGTTGGATTAGACTAAGTTATTGCTAAAGTCCTATCTTTGAATTCTATGGTGTTAATTTGTTTCTTCTATTTTGCTGTGCCCTGAGAGACCAGGGAACAAAACCCATTAAAATAATATGTAAAATAAGAATAAATAAGAGCCAAGAGAAAGTCTGAGGGACTTTCCTGAAATAAAATTAAGCTTATATGGTAAGCTCTAGTCATGGGCTCATGTAATCTTCATAATTGTCCTTTGAGGTACATCCTGAAGAAAGACTTTGAAACCTAAATACTCAACGGTTTAACTAATATGAGGATCATCTCTCACAGACACCATTACCATAGTAAACCATGTTTTTTTTTAAATCATCAAATGGTGAACTAACATTTTGTCAAAAGAGCCTTTCTTGACTTAATTGAAATAGCCTAGTCCTCAAAGAGACATACAGTCTGTTATTAAACTCTTAGTGAAAACCTTTTGAGCTTGACAGGACCTGGTGGGGCTTGCCTTTTTCTGGCATAGTTTTTTTTTTTTCTGTGCCACGACGTCGTGTTGCAATAAGACACTAGAGGAGAGGAAGAGGAGGAGAAGGAGTGAATATTTACTAGTCCCATTGACAAATGAGGAAATCAAGAGAAGTGACTTGCCTGTTTTTGCACTGCGATAGAGCTTGAACACAAACCTAGATGTTTTTTTTAACCTTAAAATCCAAGAGGTTTTCCATCTCATGTTTCCCTCTTTTTTAAGTAAAGGACCGAGATGTTACATATGAAGAAGACTTCTTTGCTCTCCTCCCAGTTCTCTCTAGTGTTCTGTGTGCATCAAGTTATCTCTAGAGCTCACTTCTGGAAATGTGAAGAGTAACATCACTAGTATTCTGAGCATTATTCCTAATATTGTCACAAAGTTGATTTTTTTTCTTCTTGCATTCCTAAGCATATTTTGATTATGTACAACACACAATCTGATTTTATAATGGAAATTAATAAGAAAAATAAGATTCAAAGTAAACTTTAATGGTCTCTATGCTATTAAGGGATGTTTTTATTAATGAATGGCAGATCCTGTCCAGAACCTTAAAAGAAATCATAGATGTGAAGAGCAGGAAGAAATTTTAGTGATCATCTAATTGAACCTTCTCACCTTATAGATAAAGAAGGTACTAATAAAAATCACATGACCAAACTGGAAAAGTATTTAATTTAATATGTTTCTTTTATTTTTTCCATTGACTCATTCATTATGAATTTCTTTATTTTTACTTTTTAAATGTTTTTAATGCTTTTTCTACTTTCACCATGAGTTCTCAATAAATATCCTCCCACAGATCCTTTTAACAAAGAAAAACATGCCCACAAAACTAAGCAACATGACAACTATGTCTAAAAGCATAAGCAGTATTCCATACCCATAGTTAACCATCTCTCTAAAGAAAGGAAAGAAGGATGTGAAAGCGTTGCTTCCATGGAAGCAGTATTAATCAATACATTTAATTTGAACATTATACATTTTAAAGCACCTATTATGTGAATAGGACTACATGGAGCATGAGAGATATAGAAAACATAATCCTGGCCTTTGTAGAGCTAACAGTACGTTGTCTTTGGGGAAATGTGACATGGATATGTGAAAGAACTGGAGAGTAAGACAAAGCAAGATAAAATCAATAGTAACATTGTGTCCTATTGCACTGTCTCTATATGATACCAGACCAAGGAAAAATCCTCCTTGACTAGAACAGTGGGTAGAATATCTTTAGGGAAGGACTGAGACATTGTCTGACTTGCAACCTGGTTCTTGAAGCTGGAAGGAAGGAAGGAAGGAAGGAAGGAAGGAAGGAAGGAAGGAAGGAAGGAAGGAACGAAGGAACGAAGGAACGAAGGAACGAAGGAACGAAGGAATGAAGGTAGCAAGGAGGGAAGGAAGGAAGGAGGGAAGGAAGGAGGGAAGAAAGGAAGGAAGGAATAAAGGAAGGAAGGAAGGAAGGAAAGAAGGAAGGAAGGAAGGAAGGAAGGAAAGAAGGAGAAGAAGAGAGTGAATATTCTAGCATGTGAGAGAAGGTATAACCAACTTAAGAAAAAGATAATGAATGAGGAACATCATAGGATGGGCACATAATTTTAGAGTTCCAATAGATTAGGTGGTAAAAACTGAGTAACATTGGATGTTGAGCCTAGATTTAGAGAAATTCACTTTCATAGTGTTCATTGAAAAGCTATGTAATATCAAATAGTCTTAAATTCTATAGAGGAAATTGACTTCCTAGGATAGGGTAGTTTCAGGACTAAATACTGACAATGCAAACACAAATGAATATGATATGGAAGAAAAGGGAGGAATGTCTAAAAAAATCAATGTGTCCATAGAGAAAATTGAATAATCAGTTTGTATTTTTAAAAGACATGTATGGGAAATAGAAGGAAGGACAAGTGGTAAAAATGTATACCAGAGTAGAATGATCTAGACTGAAAAATATCAGAATGAATTGATGTCAATTGCAGAACTAAAAGTTGTGTTTTCTAAAGTGTAAAACAAAGGCTGAATTTTTAATGATATTTTATTTTTCCCAATTATACGTAAGATAGTTTTTAATATTCAATTTTTAAAGATTTTTAGTTCATTATTTTCTCCCTCCTTCCCCTTCCTCCCTAGGGCAATTTGATATAGGTTATATATGGGCAATCATGTAAAACATATTTCCACATTACTCATGTTGTGAAAGAAAAAGCAGACCAAAAAGGAGAAATGAAAAAAGTGAAAAATAGTATACTTTGATCTCTATTCAGACTCCATCCCTTTTTCTTTTGGATATGGATTGTATTTTTCATGACGGAACTGTCTTATATCATTGTATTGCTGAAAAAAGCTAAATTTATCACAGTTAATCATCATATAAGATTGTTGCTATTGTGTACAATGCTCTCCTGATTCTGTTCACTTCATTTTGCATCAGTTCACGTAAGTCTTTCCAGCAGTTTCTGCAATCAGCCTGCTTGTGATTTCTTATAGCACAATAGTATACCAATGAATTCATATACTTCTTGTTTAGCAACAACTTGTTTACCAATTCCCCAATTAATGGGCATCCTCTTAATTTTTAGTTCATTACCACCACAAAAAGAGCTGCTATGAATGTTTTTGTGCAAATAGGTACTTTTCCCTTTTTTTCTCTTTTTAGGATATTGACCACCAATGGATATGCACAGTTTCATAAACCCTTTGGGTATAGTTCCAAATTATTTTCCAAAATGGTTAGATCAGTGCACAAATCTACCAACAGTGCATTAGTGTCCCAAGTTTCCCACATCCTCTCCAACATTTATCATTTTCCTTTTATATCATACTAGCCAATCTGATAGGTGTTACATTAGAGGTGTTTTAATGTTTATTTCACTAATCAGTAGCAATTCAGAACATTTTTTCATGACTATAAATAATTTTGATTTCTTTATCTGAAAACTGCCTGTTCATATCCTTTAGTCATTTATCAAATGGGGAATGCTTTGTATTCTCATAAATTTGGCTCAGTTCTCTAGATAGTTGAGAAATGAGGCCTTGGGGCAGTGGTGCCATGAATAGAGCACCAGCCCTGGAGTCAGGAGGACCTGAATTCAAATCCTGCCTCAGACACTTAACACATACACAAAAACTAGCCATGTGATTTTAGGCAAGTCACTTAACCCCAATTGCCCTACCTGCCCCCTCCAAAAAGAAAAAAATTTAAACGAGACCTTTATCAGAGATACAAGCTTTAAAAATGGTCTCCCAGCTTTCTGCTTTCCTTCTAATCTTGGTTGCATTGGTTTTGTTTGTGTAAAAACTTTAAAAATTCAATATAATCAGAATTATCCATTTTATATCTAGTAATGCTCTCCATCTCTTGTTTAGTCATAAATTCTTCTCTTCTCCATAGATCTGACAGTAAACTATTCCTTGCACTTTTAATTTATTTATGCTATCACCCTTTATGTTTAAATCATGCACCCATTTTGATCTTATTTTGGAATACAGTGTCAGATGTTGGTCTATACCTAGTTTCTGCCATACTGTTTTCCAGTTTTGCCAGCAGTTTCTGTCAAACAGTGAGTTCTTTGGGTTAATCAAACACTAGATCACTATGGTTATTCACCACTGTGTCTTTTGTACCTCATCTGTTCCAGTGATCCACTACTCTATTTCCTAGCCAGTACTAGATGGTTTGGATGACTGCTGCTTTATAATTCAGTGTGACATCTGATATGGGTATGCTATCTTCCTTCACATTTGTTTTCATGAATTCCTTCGATATTCTTGATTTTTAATTCTTCCAGATGAATTCTGTTATTATTTTTCTAACTCTACAAAATAATTTTTGGTAGCTTGATTTGTATGGCACTGAATAAGTAAGTTAGTTTAGGTAGAAATGTCATTTTTATTATATTTTCTCAATCTACCCATAAGTAATGAATATTTTTCCAGTTGTTTGCAAAGGCTATTTTCTTTAAAAGCTTTGTTGGAGGTGAAAAAACAAAATCAAAGTAGGAATTGAATCATTGCTAAGAATGGATAGGACAAGGTTAATGGACAATAGAAAGAAGGTAGTACTACTCAACTCTTACTGTACTCTCATTGTCTACTGAGAACAATCTTCAAAGTAGAAAATCCAGAACAAAAAAATACTGAGAGCATTGAAACCCTTTCAAAAAAGACTGACTTGGGTTAAACCCAAGGTTAGTAAGTAGATAATAAGAGATTATTAAAAAAAAAAAGTTCAGATCACCAGGGTTGGATGAAAACTGTCCTCCTAACTTTAACTCCTGAATACAGAAATAACTGATGGATATAATTGCTAGGCATATGATTTCTGAAAAAGCATAGAGAATGAGAGACGCTCTGCTGAACAATGAATGACCCAATTTTCAAAAAGATTCTTAAAACTAAAAAGATTCTTATGAGCTTGACTTGAATTCCTGACAAAATTATTATAAGGGTGGCTTGTGAGTATTTTATACAGGGAAATGGGTGACCACCTTCTGAAAATACAGACTTAAAGAAAAAAAACAGAATTGCCAGACTAAGTTAATTTTGATTTTGGATAGAATCATTAGACAGATAATTGAGGAAAATACCATCAAAATAGCATAACTGAATTTCAGTAAAGCTTTTGACAACATTTCTTACTATGTCCTTGTTGTATGCAAAATGGAAAGATAAAGATTGGATATAGTGCAAGCAGATAGAACTGGGTAAATGGCAGCTCCAAAGAGTGGGGCACCTAGGTGGTACAGTGGCTACAGCACTGGGTCTGGAGTCAGGAAGACCTGAGTTCAAATCCCAGGTTAGATACTCACTAGCTGTATATCTCTGGGCAAGTCACTTGACATCTGTTTGCCTCAGTTTCCCTAATTATAAAATGGAAAAAGAAATAGAACCTCCCTCCCAAGGTTGTTGTGAGGCTCAAATGATATGATATTTGTAAAAAATTTTAAGGCTCAACACATAGTAAGCACCATAGAAAAGTTTGATTCCTTCCTAGGCTAAAATGAAGGGTCAAATATAATAAGATTAAACTTAACTGGAAAAAAACCACAAAATTGCATGTTGAAAAAGAAACTACAGAAAATTTTAAAAAGACCAACTACAGAAGTATAGAGGGGAAGAGAAGTGGGTCCTAGTAGATATTGGTCCTATAACAGGACATTGACAAGCTAGATTAAAGGAGGGGGACAAGACTAGTGATCAGAATTGAAGTCTTGCCATATGATTGAAGAAACTGTGGATGTTCAGTCTGGAGAAGAGATGACTTATATACAGATGTCTTCAAGTGTTTTGAAAAACTCCCTTCTGGAAGAGTTACCTGACTTGTTCTGTCCAGACCTACAGGGCAGAACTAAGAGTATTGATTTGATGTTCTCAAGAGAAATATTCAGGCTAGGCATAAAAAAGCTCCTAGACTATAAGAATTATCCCATAAATGAATTGCCTGACTTCAGAGGAAGTGGCTCCCATCACTAGACATGTCCAAGTAAAGGGTAGATGATCAGTTGTCAGCCTTCTTGAAGAAGGGTTTCTAATTGGACTTGATAACCTCTGAGATCTATTCCAACTCTGGGTTTCCAAAATGGCATAAGAGGAATAAATCATGGGGATTCAATAAAGGCCAGTGTGTCCTCCACAGGTTTCCTATGATATTCCCCCAAATTAAATGCGAGCAGAACTAAACTAAGCCACTCGCACTCCATTACTCATTCCAGACACATCTGACAAGCTGTCTGGCAAGACCCGGCACAGTCAGTCTGAAGGATCCTTTTCTTCTATCGTACGGCTAAAGGGCTCAGGCTACAAAAAGGATTAAACTCTCCTCTGTCTAATTGCACTAATGAGAGCAAATTGGTTCCCTGCTTCAGAATCCATTCCAACTCAAACGTGAGCCAATCCCCAGGTTTCTTGGAAACAAAAATGAAAAATGTTATGTGAAATCACTTTACAGGAGGTATGCAAATTACCTCTTGTACCTGCATATGGGATGCAAACTGATATTTTTAAATGTGCCCCAAAATAACACTCCTGACTAAATCTTGGCTAGTCTAAATGAGAAGTCTCAAACTAGTAGGGATGGACAGGGGAAGGGCTGGCATGCTGCCACCTACCTCTTCTGTGGCATGTTTCTCCTTATTCTTGCGTCCAAGTGTTCAAGACCCAAAAATGAGAGGGAAATCATCAGGAACTGGGACAAGTGGAAGAGATTTGGGGCAAAGGGCCTGCCTGTTCTCAAGTCATGTTGCCCTACTTCTAAAGTCAGCACCAACAGAGGAAAAATGGTAAAACTGAACTTTCACTCCTCTGTCTCCCTTTCGGCAGGGTCTTTTTCCTTTGAGTGCAGGTGTTCCCTTCCCTCCTAGAATCAGGACCCAGGACCTTAGAAATTAACAGAGAAGGATATAGGTACAAGGCACTGTGCAAAGTGCTAGGGATATAAAAACAAAATTAAAAGTTCCTACCCTTAAGGAGTGACAGGTGAGAAAGCATGTACCTATGTAAGTATATGAAAAATAAATGCATAGTAATTTGTGGAAGGAGGCACTAACAGTTGATGAAATCAGAAAAGTCCTCAGGAAGGAGGTAACATCTGAGCCAAGAAAAGAGATAGTAAAGACAGGTGGTGGGGGTGGGATAACTAATATGTTCCCAGGTTTAGGAGCTGACTTTAAAAGGATACCGTCCAAATACCATCTATGTCAAAAATAACTTTGCTTATATATGTGATTCTCTTTGATCAAAACAAGCTTAGTGCTAATGCTAAGCCAAATGTACATAGTACCTTAAGTGTTTTAAACTTGTTTTTAGGTTTATAAAGCACTTTGCTTATACAGTGATGTAGCTATTATCATCCCCATTTTACAGATAAGGAAACAAAGGGTCATAGACATTAAGAGACTTGCCCAGAGTCACATAGCTAATACAAGTGTTGTAGCAAGGATTTCAGCCTCACTGTCTCTACTCCCATTTAAGTATTCTTTCCATTTCAATATGAATCCCCCAACCTAAAGGATTCTCTATACTTGGACCTTGGAGGAGAATCCCTGGTCTGGGGGAGGATGAGTGCCGTATGGGGGAATTCCAAGGAACCTGCTAGCTTCGGGTTGTGTGGAACATCCCATAAGACTTGGTATTCATTTTGTATAGTTGGTATAAAAATTTTATATGCAGAAACTGTCTCCTGAGAGATCACTGAGACCTTGAAGGTAACAACTGTTTCACTTTTCTCTTTGTAT
>JAQQSW010021789.1:0-10592 GCA_028646575.1 Pseudocheirus occidentalis
GTCCTCCGTGGAGATGTCCTACATAATTACACATGTACAGCCTGTATTGAATTGCTTGTCCTTCCAGTAGGGGTGGATGACAAGGGAAGAGCTGAAAGAATCTAGAATTTAAAGCTCTACAATCAAATGTTAAACAACAAAACATATGTGTATATATATACATATAATTATTACTATTATTATTAACTACATGCAACTGGGAATTAAGATATACAGGGACTGGGGTAGGGAGACCCTCCCTGCCCTGCCAGAAAGTTAGAGTGGTATTGAAAGAGGGCATAAAAGAGAGCAGATTAGGGGAGGGGCTTTACAGTGGGATCACTGTTTTGGGGTTGGGGTAGGGGAAAGATGGGGAGAAAATTTGTAACTCAAAATCTCATGGAAAGGAATGATGTAAACAAGAAAATAAAAATAATTAATTAAAAAAAGAAAGTGCGACTCATACATTTAGCAAATTAAAAAAGTGAAATAAACCTAGCTTCTCTGAATTGAAATCTAAAAAAAAAATGATTTACTGTTGTTTACTGGTCCCACATAGCTATTTACCCCCCACCTCCTCCCTCAAAGCCCTCCCAACCTACCCGACCTCTCTTTCCTATTTCAGACTCTTCCTCCCTATCATCTAAAAAAGCAAAGACAAAAACAAACCAAACAGTGTTGTTTGGAAGATTTCCAAGAAATCTAGGAAAATTTGTATGAATTGATGCAGAATGAAGTGAGCAGAACCAGGAAAACAATTTATACAGTAACAAAACTGTAAAGACGAACAACTGTGAAAGACTTAAGAACTCTGATCAATGCAATAATCAACCACAATTCCAGAGGACCAAGAATAAAACATGTTGCACCCCTCCTTTACAAAGAGGTCATGGATTCAGAGTATAGATTGAGACACACATCTTTTTTTTTTTTTGGAGGGCAGTTGGGGTTAAGTGACTTGCCCAAGGTCACACGGCTAGTTTTTTGTGTTAAGTGTCTGAGGCCGGATTTGAACTCAGGTACTCCTGACTCCAGGGCTGGTGCTCTATTCACTGCGCCACCTAGCCGCCCCGAGACATACATCTTTTTGACATAGTCAATGCAGGAATTTGTTCTGATTATACATTTTTTGTTAAAAAGGCTTCTTTTTTTTAATGAGGGAGAGAGGTGTGAGATGGAGAGAAAATTGATTTTTGTTCATTAAAAAAATGAAATTTACTTAAAAACAAAAGTTGCTCTGTGTTGCTGCTCATATAATTTTAAAAGAGAGGGTGAAGATATGGGTAGAGGAAGCCTAGGCTTCTGCATTTTAAATCCAAAAGGGATCCAAGATTAGAACTGATTCTAACAGTCAAACAGAAACATCTTGAGGAGTATAAGGCATAACCAGGTGTTTTTCTCTCCTCTAAAGCAGAATCCATTGCAATCATCAGTCACACTTGAAGGAGTCACTCTTTCTTGATAGGTGATGTGAAGTCCTAGAAAATTCCTTCCCTTCCCTGCTTGGTGGCTAGGGGGCTCAATGGATAGTGCACTGAACCAAAAGTCGGGAAGACTTGAATTCAAATCTACTCTCAGACGCTTACTAGCTAGGTGGGTGATCCAGTCACTTAAACTTTTTCTGCCTCAGTTTTTACATGGGTAGAATGGAGATAATAATTCCTAGGATTATTCAGATAAAAGAGGATAATGTTGTAAAGCACTTTGCCAACCTTAAAATGCTATATAAATGCTGGCTATTAGCTAACATTAAGGGCAGCTAGGTGGTGCAGTGGATAGAGTGCCAGGCCTTGAGTCTGGAAGACCTGAGTTCAGATCCACTCAGACACTTACTAGCTCTGTGACCCTGGGCAAATCACTTCACCCTGCTTGCCTCAGTTCCCTCATCTGTAAAATGATCTGGAGAAAGAAATGGCAAACCACTCCAAGAAAACCCCAAATTGGGTTCCAAAGAGTCAGGCACAATTAACTATTATTGTAGTCTGAAAGCCATCACAGGCTTTATGGTGCCTAAGTGGGTTCTTTATAAAATCAAATGAAAAATAGCTGCCAGTCCTGTTTTCTGAGAATTGTCGCTATCCAAGGTAGTGTGGGGTCATGGCTAGGGAACTAGATTGGGAGTCATTGGGAACCTGGGCTCAAATCCCTGCTTTGCTATTACTTGAGTGATCTTCAACAACTCACAGCCTGTTAGGGACTCAGTTTCCTCCTCTGTAAAATGGAACCATTTACCTAGATGATATCTAAAGTTTCTTCTAGCTCTAGACTATAATCTCAAGACATCTATTAATGTGAACTCTTGGAGGTCTACACAGAGAACTGAGGAGATGCTTTTTTTCTTCTGCTCAGATGTTCTTCCTATGATGGTTGATATAGAATATAAGGGGTTGGACTAGAAATCCTCATGTGTCTTCATTTCTCCCAGTTAAAAAAAATGTGGGTATTGAACTAAATGATTCCTAAAACCCACCTAATTCTAAGATTATGTTACTCTGCCTTTGGTTTTTAAAGTCTGGGGATTTGACATTATCTCTCTTACTACAGGTGTTCCACAAGAAACAATCCTTTTGTCTAGAAAGATTCCAGTCCATAACCAGTGCAGCAGGAGTCCAAGTAGACAGATTAGATAGCTTACCATGCTTACCATGTGCCAGTTCCTATGCTAAGTACTTCAAGCACAAATACTAACAAGTAGGACAGTTCGTACCCTCAAGGAGCTTACATTCTTTTAAATATTTTTCATTTTTCCTAATTACATGTTAAAACAATGTTTAACATTTTTTAAAAAAATATCATTCCAAATTCTATTCCTCTTTCTCTCTCTACCTCTTCCTTGAGATGACAAGCAATCCAGTATCAGGTATCCATGTGGAGTCATGTAAATCATTTCCATTTTAGTTATTTTGGACAAGAAGATTTTAGTAGAAAAGAAAAAGAAAAAAGAAAGTGAAAATAGCATGCTTCAGTCTGTATTCAGTCAATATCAATTCTTTCTCTGGAGGCAGATAACATGCTTCATCATGAGACCTTGGGATCATTGTATTGCTGAGAATGGCCAAGTCATTCACAGTTTCTCATCATGCAGTATTGCTGTTACTGTGCATAATGTTCTCTTGGTTCTGCAGGAGCTTACATTTAACAGGGGATAGAAACATGTAAAAAGGAGCTGGAAAATGGGAATGGGAGAAAGGAAGGGTACCTTGCAATTAGGGTAGGGACAGGGTAGTTGGTGAGGAGAAAGAGTAGTCCAGAAAGTGAGTTTAGCCAGGGGTGAAGTGTGTATGATTGGGCACTCTCATGAAATGGTGATCTGAACTAGAGACTCACCAATCAGGAGAGAGACCCTCAGGGTGGAAGTGTTTGCAGAGTGGGAAGTCTGCTGGTAAGGAAGGAGAGAAATCTGGACAGTGAGTTGATCTGGGAGCAGATTGAACTCAGGCTAACCTTCCCAAAGAGATTACTCTACCAGGGACTACATAAGACCCAGAGTCCTAGAGCCATTGATCTCTGATAGATTGAAAATGTCCCCTCACACCTGATTTCTTCTGTTAGTTGCAAACATACCTATTTTCCACGGCTACACCCTGTAGGCAGAGTAGTCGTGCCACATTGTGGTCAAGTAGGCTAGGGCTGTGAGCCCTAGTCTGGGAATATTTAAGCTGCTGCCCTCATTACCAGGGGGAGAACAGCCCCTGTTGTGCTGAAACCAGGTGCAGCTGCTGACAGAATGCACCAGAATGGTTCAAAATGATGAGCTGGCATTCTTCACCCCACCAGCTGGACTCTGAAGCTGATGGCTGAGAATACAAAAGTGAAGAGCTATCCTGAATGCCAGTAGGCAGTTCTACTACCCTCAGAAAGAAGCTGCTTCTGCCTCTGTATTTTTCTTTCCTACCTGGGGCTGGGAATGCCTTTCCCAAAGAAAGCAGGTGCCCCCTGTCATGCTTGTGAGGGCTAGGTTTGTCCCTCTGATCTCTTTCTCTCTGGTAGGAGGGTGGGGCAGGAAGACGATGAGGAGTATTCGTTCTCCAGCTCTCACTCTTCAGAAGTCAGCCTGTTGGCCAATCCCACCCACACTCACTGTAGCCTGGGAAAGCATTCTACAATTCCAGGCTCTAGTCTTAGCCTTCTCTTCTCCCACACACAGCCCAAAGCTACTGGAGTTGAATCACAGGACTGGAATGGAAAGACCTAAGTGGTTTGGTCAAGAAAGGAAATAATGAGGTACCTGACACACAGACTAAATGAACTATGTGCTCAGGTACTGGCAGGTGCGATGGCTGCCCTGGTCAGTGATATTTGAGGGATCATGGAGAAGAGGAGAGAGAGCAGAGGATGACCTGTTTTCCGAAAAAGGGAAGAGAATAGAATCTGCAAACTACAGGCCAATGAGCTTGCTTTCCATTCCTGGCAAAATGTGTTAAATATATCATTAAAGACCATCCACAAAAGGAAGGGATGGTCGCACAGAACCCACTGCGGTTTCAGCAACAAGAGGCTATGTCTGGCTAACTCCATTTCCTTTTTTTGGCGGGGGGAGGGGCATGGCTGCTTAAAACGAGAGATCAGAGAAATTCTAAAGAGAAGTTTTAACTAAGTGATTGATAAACTAGCTCATGTTATTCCTATTGGAAAAAATGGAGGGAAAAACCAAAGTAGTTGGATGGACTTGGAACAGGTGGAGGATTCAGAAAGTCCTCGTTAATAGTACTATGTCAGCTAGGAAGCAGGTTTCTTGTAGAGTGCCCCAGAATTTGTGATTGCTCCTATTGGTAGTCAGCATTTTTATCAATGACTTCCTTCTTCATCTTGATACTCTCTCCCCTCTGGGTTTTCATGACACCATTACTTCCAAGGTCAAATAGAAAAATCTTCTGTTTGGGTTTTAAAGCCTTTCAACCCCTGGCTCCCACCCACTCTTCTTACACTTG
Organism: Pseudocheirus occidentalis; assembly: GCA_028646575.1. Taxonomy (NCBI): domain Eukaryota; kingdom Metazoa; phylum Chordata; class Mammalia; order Diprotodontia; family Pseudocheiridae; genus Pseudocheirus; species Pseudocheirus occidentalis. The sequence goes on from JAQQSW010021789.1 coordinate 4,911, forward strand.
ACTACCCTACAGTCATGAGCTCTATGGTCCAGCCATACTGACCTTCTCATTGTTCCTTGAATAAGATGCCCCATCTCCCATCTCCACAGCTTTGCACTGTATATTTCTCATGCCTAGAATGCCTTCTCTTACCTCTGTCCTTAGAACCCCTGGTTTCCTTCTAGTCTTTGCTCATAGCCCATCTCCTGAAGGAGCCCCTTCCTGATTGCCCACCACGACCTCACTGTTAGACCCTTTCCCTACAAGGTTATCTTTCATCTACACTGCATATATTTTGTAAGTATCTAGTTATTTACATGTTGTCTGTAATTAAAATGTAAACTAATAGAGGGCAGGGACTGTTTTTGCCTTCCTTTGTATCCACAGTGCTTAACACAGTTCTCAGCATGTACATAGCTTGATATTAAGTTATTTCAGACTCTTCATGATCCCATTTGGAGTTTTGGCATGGATACTGAAGTGGTTTGCCATTTCTTTCTCCAGATGACTTTATAGATGAGGAAACAGAAGTAAAAAGGGTTTGAGACAAACAGCATCACACAGGTAGTAAGTGTCTGAGAAGAATTTGAACTCATGGAGGTGTCTTCCTAACTCCAAGCCTAGCATTCTATCCACTGTGCCATCCAGCTGTCCCTATATATACAGTTAGGGCTTAATAAATGCTTGCTGACTGACTGAAATAAAAGCAGAGTTGGTTTTCTTATCAAACTGCAGAAGACACCAAGCTAGGAGGGGTAGCTTATGGTCACTGGATGACAGAGCTGAGACCCAAAGAGATCTCAGTAGACTAGAACATTATGCTGAACTCAATAAGATGAATTTTGGGGACCAGATTTATGGCTTTATGGATTTAAGAACTTCCAGTGTGGAAGCTTCCTCCATAAGCATAGATAGATAGACCCTGTTTTGTTATGTATAGTCTTAGAGAGTTGCCTGGGCCACTCTGCCCAAGGCTACAAGCCAGAGTCCATCAGAAGCAGGACTTGATCCTGGTTCTTGAATTGAAGTCAAATCTATCCTCTGCCTCTCAAGATGACATTTAATAAGAATAAGTGTAAAGTCCAAATCCAAATGAAAACCCAAATACTTGGGTTCAAGCTTGACTTTCAATCCTCCATGTGGTGATCAAGTTCCATGAGGGCAATGGTTGAGTCTAATACTAACTGCATATATCCTTCCACATGCTAGCATAATACCTTCAATAGGAGCTTAACACACGTGTGTGTGTGTGTGTGTGTGTGTGTGTGTGTGTACAATGATGCATGAGTGCAATCTGACCCTACTTAGATTTACTAGGGCTCCAAGATGAAAGGAACTGGGAATATTTAGTTTAAGGGGATTTAAGAGAGATGTTATAGCTGTCATCAATATTTGAAGGATTGTCTCCTGGAAGTGGGATTTGACTTATTCTTTATGGCTCAGAGGGCAGAACTAGGAACAGGGAGTGGAAATTACTGAGGGAAATTTAAGCTTGAAGTCAGGAAAAACGTCCTAATAAACAGAGCCAGTGAGAAAAAAAGGTGGGAGCAGGGAGGTCTTACTTCAAAGGCAATGAGTGGCTTCCTTTTCCTTGGAGGTCTTCAGGGAAAGCACTTGCTCAAGATTCTTGTTGGGGCGAAGGGGACCCTTCTAAGACCCTTCCAACTCAGAGGTTCTGAGATACTGCGAAAAACAAAAGCAAAAAAGCCTCATCCTTGATAAGGATGGTCCTTCTCTGAAGAGGTTTCTTCCTGTAGGCACCAAAACATCTATGGAGATCAAGATTCCAGTTCAATCTTCTTTCTTTCTTTTTCTTCCTTCCTTCCTTCCTCCCTCCCTTTCTTTCTTTCTTTAGTTTAGTTTTAAAGCTTTATCACTCATTGATACTCTACAAATCAAGTTTTTCCCCCACCCAGATGATCAATATTAGAACCTTTAAATTTAATTCTTTTCCAAGAAACTCAATTCACTTTACCTGCTAGAGACCAGTTACTAGTGAACATGAATATTTACTACAAAGTTAATGATGATATAAGTTGAACTTAACTCTAAGCTCATTAGCAAGGAGCAAAGTTCCCAAGACCAGTAGCACAGATAGGGTTGAAGAACTTCAGGTAAGACAATGTCTAAATTCTTCTCAGTTCCATCCCTTCCTTCTTTGGCCACCAGCTTCCATGTGCCAGATCTATGTCTAGCTCAGAGACTCCTCAGCACTGATCTGACAGCCACCTCCCACAATTCTTCTACTACTATGCCATTTGGTGCCACCCTTACCAACTCTGTGTCACAGAGATCAGTCTTGCTCTGAGCAGCCTCCCCTCTCCTCCAATCAGCCCCAGTGTCCTAGGCATGGAGCATTATGGGAAAAGGCATCCTTGTTCTCCCCTGATCCCAACCTGTGTACTTGTTCTATTTTTTCATTTTGCGCTGATTCACATAAGTCTTTCCATTCTCTGTATTCACCATATTCATCACAGCAATTTTCCATACAATTCATTAAGTCCTTGTCCTGGGTGCAAGACATCATGGGAGATGATTTTTTCTCTCTTGGACATCCTCCCTATTGAATCCTAGAATGACAGAACTAGGAAGTCTCAATCCCTTCATTTCAGGGAAAAGGGAATTCAGTTCCAAAGAGGTGAGATTCAGGGCCAGAGGACTGATGATGATGATTCATGCTACCCACCTCCTAACACAGAAGTAATGCACGTGATGGGGAACAAGGCATCCATGTTTATACACGGACACTAAGGGACTGAGTTTTGTTTGACTCTGTAAGGGGAGGTGGGTGTGAAAGAGAGAGGAGAGGTAGGGATAGGGTTGCCAAAAAGAAAAAGAAGAAAAGGAGCATTGAGCATTTTGACAATATACAGAAGGGTGAAGGGAGAGTCAGAAGGACAGTTTTGAAAGCTTCACAATAAACATAGCTATGAATAACAGAGGTTCACATTTTCCTGTACAATCCTTTTTTCTATGATATAGATGGAAATATTCATTTTTTCAGTGTTTGTTACGTTCAGAATAAAATCGAATTCTAAACCAAACCAAAGAAAAGGAGTTGCTTACCTATAGTCCCCAAGTAACTAAACCCAGATTATAATCTGGGTCTGCTTGCTTCCAGGGCAGCCTGCTCTCCACCAAACCACAAAACCAGTATTTTTTTTGGTTCGATTTCTTGATGCTTTGGTGGGGGAAAGAAACTTCTTCCAGGTCCTGATTGGAGTACTGGCCACTTTGCAGGAGCCTCTTTGCCAAAATAGAATTCATTGGGCTTCCTCTTCCCTAGTTTTCCTGACGCCTGACTTAGAGAAAATCATCTTGGACTCAACTCCACAGCATCTTCTCAGGAGGGGATTTAGAATGACTTAAGGGATGTTTTGTGGATGGGAGGCCAAAGATCTCCCAAGATTCTGAATTAAAACCTGGGAGAAGGCAAGACTGTCCCCAACTTGGTGCTCTGTGACCATCCATATCCCATCCTCCAATGCACTGGGGGAGCAGCTGTTGCGGCATTCAGGTAGCCTATCCTTCTCCCTTTGTAGCTTGGTTTGTCCAAATGGCTGACCATTTTGGTAAAAGAGAGGCGCTGAACATGTCAGGACTCCATGGGGACACGTTACTTGGTGGTTGTACAGTGATGCCTGGGTGTGGGCTACACCATTCAGTTAGCACCTGATGCTGGTCATGCTCTTCCCATATCTATCCTTTGTGACTGACTTTGTGGCTGGTGACACAAACAGGACTTTATTTTCATAAGAGGAGTGAGCAGAACACATTTCCTTTTTACTGGTGTCCCAATCACTTGGGGGAAATAAATGCATTTTCCAATTTTTTTCTGTGGGAAAGTACTGTCCTGTAATGGTTGGAAATTTGGAGGTGAGGGGTAGGGATTGTTAGAGGATTATAGGGTGCCTGGTGTGGGGCAAAGAATTCTGGAACTGGATTCAGGAAACCTGGGTTCATAGGATCATGGTGCGGCATGGTATAGACGAAAGACTGCAGGTCTCCTGGATCACATCCTGCCCCTCACACTTTCTAGCTGTGTGACCACTGACAAACCTTTCAGCATTCCCGAGCCTCAGTTTTCTCATCAGTAAAATGGGAATAATAATGCTTGTTTTTTTCTATTCCATAGGGTTGTTGTGAGGATCACTTGAGAAGATGCTTGTAAAATACTATATAAATGCCAAGTATTATGATGATAACTCATTATTTTTATTATGCCATTAGAATGTAGGCACCTTAAGGCAGGAACCATTGCTTTTTCTTTTCTTTCTTCCCATCTTTTCTTTCCCTCCCTCCCTCCCTCCTTCCCTTCCTTCCTTCCTTCCTTGATTTTTATTTTTTATTTTAATTTTTTATTTATTTTCTTATTTACATCATTCATTTCCACGATATTTTGAGTTATAAATTTTCTCCCCGTCTTTCCCCTACCCCCAACCCCAAAATAGCAATCCCACTGTAAAGCTGCTCCCCTGATCTGCTCTCTTTAATGTCCTCCTCCAAAGCCCCTCTAGCTTTCTGGTAGGGCAGGGAGGGTCTCCCTACCCCAGTCCCTGTATATCTTAATTCCCAGCTGCATGTAGTTAATGATAATAATTATATATATATACATATATATATATATATATGTGTATATATTGTTTTTTTTAACATTTGATTGTAAAGCTTTAAATTCTAGATAGTTTGGGTTCCTCCTTTGTCACCCACCCCACTGGAAGTACTGTTCCCAACTTGGTGCTGGAAGGACAAGCAATTCAATACAGACTGTACATGTGTGATTATGCAGGACATCTCCACAGTGGACATATTGTGAGAAGCTGATTATATGTCCCTCCTTCCTATCCTACCCCCCCCTTGTTCTGTTCTCTACCCTGTCCCTGTCCCTTTACTGAAGTGTGTGCTTCCAGCAACCCTCCCCCAGACGCTGGCCTCCCCTCCATCATCCCACCTCTCATCCCCATGCCCCCTACTCTTCTCTGTGGCATGATACCCAGTTTAGAGTTTATGCCGTTCCTTCCGTAAGCCAAATTCAATGAGAGTAAATGAAAGTAAAGTTATAACAGTTATCCACTGCCTCTTCTATATGGGATGATTAACCCCATTTTGTCTCTTCCTGTCTCCTCTCATTCTAGTCCTCTCCCACCTCAGAATTTTGCCTTTTAAGGCATCATTCCTTCATATTCTATTTATTTTATTTTACTTTATTATTTATTTTTTTTGCTTTTTGGAGGGCAGTTGGGGTTAAGTGACTTGCCCAAGGTCACATGTCTAGTTTTTGTGTTAAGTGTCTGAGGCCGGATTTGAACTCAGGTACTCCTGACTCCAGGGCTGGTGCTCTACTCACTGAGCCACCTAGCCGCCCCCCTTCATATTTTATTGATCCTATACCCTCTATGTACACATATACACAACTACTCAGATATGTATTCATACGCATATATACCTGTAATGTTAATGAAATCAGAAGATCTTCCATGCCCCTTTCTATTGGCACCTACTGAAGGCACTTGGCACCTCAAAGGCTTAGCTCCTTACTTCCAGTTAACTCCTTGGGAGTAATCACAGCTGGAGCTGAGAGGAGAGTGGATTGGAAGCACCTGGGGCAGTCTCCTCATTTATAAAGCCAGAAGAAATAAAGCTAAAGGACAGACACCACCGGGAGCTTGCACCCTTTTCCTGAGATCCTGCTTCTACAGCTTC
>JAQQSW010021790.1:0-10592 GCA_028646575.1 Pseudocheirus occidentalis
AGAGCAGGGGAGGGGCTTTACAGTGGGATTGCTGTTATGGGGTTCGGGCAGGAGCAAGACGGGGAGAAAATGTGTAATTCAAAAAATGTAATGAAAATGAATACTGTAAACAAGAAAACAAATAAAAACTAAATTAAAAAAAACCAATATGGGATTTATAAAATTTACAAATGATCATTTTAAAGAAATTACAATTTAGGACACAAAGGCGTCATAAACATGACACAGAATTAGAATTTAATTTCCTCACTTTACAGATGAGGAAACAGGTCCAGCGAAATGAAGTGACATACCAAGAAACAAATAGCTAATAAGTATCTAGAATAGGATTAGAACCCAAGGCTTCCTGATTTCACTTCCTATATTCTAGTCACCACTAACAGTTATTTAACCAGTCAGGCTACATGGGGACCAAAAACCTCCAGAGTTCCCCCTGAGCCAGAATAAAATGCAATTGGGAAATGTTTAGTGGAATAAATATGAAATACAATATAATAATGTTCATTTGTGGTTTTTCTAAGCCAATATGGTGACCACAGGTATCTATTCCTATTTGAGTTTGATTCCACTGCCCTATACCACATTGATCCTTAAAAATGTCTTTCACTGGCAAAAGCTAATAAATAATTTAAGGAATCTGGCAAAGCCATTTAAGTAAAATAATTGTTACTAAAAACAAAAAGGAATGAATACATTAGCACATTGGATTTCATTGATAAAATAATGTTTATAAATGTATAAGTTAAGTTTTGGTTCCTCTCCGAGTAGCACTCTTTCTTGACTCTACTGGGCTTTCTCTAGAATATCACACCAATTTCTATCTTCAATCAGAAGTCTGTCTCCCTTAGATTCATTCACTAGAAGTAGTTACCATGACTGAGGACTATGTTAACAACACAGAGAGAAACCCCAGATGCAGGACTACTGGAAAAACCTTAAACATTAAAACTTGTAGCCAAAGACTGAAAGTAACAGTGAGAAACCTACTGTGGATTTTGCAAGCTCAAAGATTACTTGTTCATTGGTCTTGGTTTTCATCCAATAAAAATGTTCATGCATATAGGCCTTTTTTCCCCTGTATATCAGAGATAATATCCCAGGTTTTTCAGTTGAGGTTTAAGTTTCATACACTTTAATGTTCAATCTGGAGTATTCTGGGAAAAAAGTGCCAGAAACTGAATTCAAATAGCCCTGCTCCTATACACATATTCCAGCAAAAAGAATTTAGAAATACCATCAGAACAAATAGAGATCAAGAAATTCAGTAAAAACTCAAGTGACTACTCCAGAATCACATAACTAGATAGAACCATATGGGCAAGAGGAAAGGAAGTCTTCCCAAAAAGTCAGCAGTGATGAGGTGCAGGATCTGGGAACCCCCTTGAGCTCTGATTGACTCTTCCAACTTGATAAGGCATTTGCATGAGGCCATAAGCCTTTCATTGTTGCTCTCCCCAAACCTTTGTTTCTAGCTTGGTCTTCCATTGTCCATCTACTTCCCACCCTTGAGCCTATCAAAATATCTATACCCAAATCAACTGTTGCCTGACCTCATTAACTCCTCCTGAAGAACTTCCCCAAACTCATTACTAGAGTCTGACCTCATCTGACTCCTCCCCAAACTCCTCCCCTAGACCACCCCTCGATACCTCCTACAACTTTTCTGTGTATAAGACCGCATCTTGCCTCCATGTGTGTAAGAGCACCACAGAATTTTCAGACTTGCTCTGTGTCCAATACAAAGGAACTTTAAAAAAATTTTGCTTTTCTTTGGCTGAGAGAAAACTTGAGTTGAATTCATTTGGCAGCACACTGGGTGTTGTTATTTTGGGGTCTTGTGCACCCCCAAACCTAATCCTATACCTCTTCAAGCAGTATTCTAAGCAAACAGCACTCTAACCTCCAACATAGTCATGTCTCCAAGTTTCTGTGTCTCTAGGCAGTAAGAGCAGAAAGTTACCCCCAAAATGTCCTCTAGGGTGGGAAGAAACCAAGACTGTGAACTGTGGGAGTCACTGGAAGTATTATTAAATGTGAGTATCATGCTCAGACTAAGAAATCCGAGGATTCGGAACACAGAGTTCCCTACCACTCTCCCCTGAGACCTGGGGGAAAATAAAAGGTCTTGGAGAAGACAAAGGAGGGATCTCTAGAAGGAAAGTGAGGGAATACACATACACATACACATGCACACACACACACACACACACACATATCTAAATTTAATTATAGCCTCCAGGGGAGGGAGGGGAAAGAAAAAAGTAAAATTGCACCATAGAGAAGAAAAGAAAACTTATAGGGAAACAACAGCTCTCAACTCAATGCATAGTTTCTATTTCATAGGTTTTCTTGAAGTGAAAATGTATTGCTATATATTTTGAACCCTGTGTTACATTCTGCTGTGTACATGACATGCTTTTTTTTCTTTTCTTATTTTTTATTTAAGTTGCAATATTTAACAATATAAAGTTTCTTTCTTTTCTTATTGTGTGTTTAAAATTTAGTAATTAAAAGCGAACAAAAAAGAAAAGCCCAAAGGAAAATTCTCAAGAATGTAATAGTCAATTTGCAGTGCTTTCAAGTCAACTTAAAATATTGACAGCACCAGAAATAATGATTTTTAGTTCCAAGGAATCAGTGAGTAGTATTACACAAGCCCTGGAACTTCTCTTTTAAATGAGAGTTCAGAATTCAGTATTTCAAAAGTTCAAATTCATTTTTTGGTTTATTACCAAAAATATTTTACCATACAAAGACGAGAATACTATAGGAAGTTAGGGAAATGGATTTTTAATGAAATAAAAAATTTCAAATACTCCAGATGAAAATACCAGAGCTCAGTTAGAAACTATAAATGCAAACACAAGACTCAATGGAAACCTAAAAGTGGAACTTTCAGAGAGCTTATATAATTCTGAAGTTCCAACATTTAACAGGGGAAGAAGAAATGCAAAGTAAGTCCACTCAAAATGTTAATTCTTCAAATGGTAGTGAGGTATTATGAGAAAATGGAGGAATTGGGGATGTACTTCTCTTTTAAGGGTTTGATGGGAGTAACAGAAAGAAGCAAAAATGAAATACAGTAATGTAGAAAGGGGAAAGAAAAGGATAGAATTAAGTTACTATTTCTCATAATTAGTTTCTTGTGTAACAAGAAAAAAGGGGTGGGAGGAATACACAGCCAATGAACTTTATTCATATCTGAACTAGAAAAAAGAGGATTGAATAGACATACATAAACACAATGAGTTTGTTAACGAAATACCATGATATCAATAGGGAAAAATGTAGGAATGGTGGGGAAGGAGTTGAGGAGTGAGGAGAGTGTAAAAAGGGAAAGAAATATCAAAAGAGAGTAGTCTCAAGAAAAAAAAATACACTTCATAATCTCAAGATAAGAATAGATAAGGGGGACAAGAAGTGGAAGAAATAGAAAGTGAGTTTTAATTGGGGAACAGCAGTACAAATTGTGGTATATTAATTAATAGAGTATTGTTGCTCCATATGAATTAACAAAAAAATATAATAATTCCAGAGATGCCTAAGAAGCATGAACTAATTTGGAGAGAAGTGATTAGAACTTGCAAATATCTATATAATGGCAACAACATTGTAAAGAAAAACATCTCTGAAACACTTCAGAATGCCAATTAAAACAATCAACCACATTTTGAGAGACCCTGTGATAAAGTATGTCACATCTGACAGAGGTGTGGAAAGAGATATGCATTTTTGAAAATAGCCACTACAGATTTGTTTTCCTTGAACATACTTGTTGGTTAATTTTCTTTTCCTATTTTTTTTAAATGGATGAGGCAGTGGGGAGCCAAATAATATGAAAGGTGATGCCAAAAAAAAAAAGAACAGTTGAAAAAAGGAAGGCTACTGAAACATTTTTTTTAATTCACAGAAAAAAGAAGTTCAGAGGGAAAAGAGAAAAGCATTAGAATTTTCGACATAATAGACTATATTTTTAATGTGTGTGCATTTAGTTAAACAGTGAGGAACCCTCCTATTGTGTTTTACTATGTTATATGGAAATATAACCTTTGTTATACATTTGTCAAGTAGAGAGCAACATATATTTTAGATAGAGAGATAGAGTGTGTGTGTGTGTGTGTGTGTGTGTGTGTGTGCATATGTGTGTTATGATATAATCTTGGACTATGATTTCTTAGGGGTCTTTAACATAGCAAGTACTACATACATTTGTATATTTAGTGCATATTCACTTAACTAATCCCTGATATAACTAAACCATTTAAGAATGCAGATTCTTAAAATTTCCCCAATGCTCTGCTGTGAATGCACATTTACATTCCTTTTAAGAGTATTTCTCTTGTTAAACTAAGCTAATTTACAAAGCTAGTTTCTGATCAAATTAAGTTGTTGTTAAACTAATGGAGGCAAAAGTATGACTGAGAATGAAGAGACAAAAGAAATAACAGACCTAATGCTATTAGAAGAGATGAAAATATGTACTTTATATTTTGGAAAAATGTTGCCCATTCAGCTCATTAAAATGCCATTTTGGAGGTCTAGAAGACAAAACAACCTGCTATTCTTATTGACTGAGTGGTTTAAATCAGTTGCTTCTATTTCTTCTCCCCCTAATAATGCCCTTAAGCTAGGCTCCTACATACACCATTCCAGTGAGGTTCATTACTCAGAAAACACAGAAAGCATTTGTGATGTCCAAATCCAATGGCCTTTTTTTTCTGTTTCTTAGTTCTCTTATATCCTTTGACTCTGATGATCACATTTTTCTGTCTGGACTCTCTCCTTCTTTGGTATAAAAGGCAAGACTCTTTCATATCCTTTTGTTTCTTTGATCTCTTCTTCACTCTCTTCATTTAGTTTTGCAAAAAGGCCCAAGCCAGACACTCTACATTCCTCTCCCAGTTCAGCTCCTGACTTTAAGTAACTTCCCCCAGTACCTGGGACCTCCTGACTCTGGAAATCTAACTATGACTGTAACCTTTTCACTCTAGAATATCCCTTGGCTGGGCTAGCCTCCTTCTGTCATTGGTGAGTTCTTCCAAGGGCCTCCATTTAGTCCAGGTTGTAAAGTCATTGTTCCTCTTCCAGCTCTGCCATTGAAATTTTCAACATCCCAACCAATCTCCCCAAAGCACACAGCACTCCATACTCTTCAACTCACCCTTGTGCATTGTCTTTGCCTATTATAATAGAAGCTTCTTAAGGATGGTGACTGGGGTTTGGGCCTGTTTGTTTGTGTTTGTAACAGTAGCACCTAACACAATGCCTGGCACTTGGTAAAGGTTTAATATATTCCTGTTTCCTACCTTCCTCCCTTTTAATTGGGAGGCTTTAATGATGATTTACTGTTTAGCAATGTGCTGATCAATAGGAAAGAGGTGGCATGGCACAGTGACAGAGGATCAACCTGGAAACAAGAATACTTTGGAATAGTTCCAATCAAAGTTGGGTTCAAGTCTCACCTTGGATATTTTGCAACTATTCTCAGCTTAGATCACAACCTCTCAGTGTCCCAAAGAGGCTGCAGAGTTTGAAGAGATTTAAAAGACCATAAAAAAGTGCAGAGCCTGAAAAGAATGGATATCTCCTCATCATTTCCTACCTAGGCCCTCATACAGGGGACATTGGCATTGATCTTCACTAATGGAAGGGAGAATCTCAAATCAATGGGTTTTGGGACTCAGATTACAGTCCACACGTGTTCTATACTATTCAAGTCACAATCGTGCCTCAGGAAACTCTAAAACTGTAAGTTATAGATAATAACTACAACTGTCTGGTTCTTGGTTTCTTCATGGCAAGCTCTACTCCCAGTTTATCCTGCATTCTGATGTCAATCAACTACTTTCAAAAACCGTATTTGCTGAGTGTTATTCCCAGCTCAAACATCTTCTGTGATGCATATTTCTTACTGAGGCAGGCTAGTCAAGCAAGGATCCTCATCCCACTATGTAGGAAGGAAGAAAGAAGCTGACAGAAAGACAAGAATAAAGGTGGCTGGTGGAAGCATAAAATGAAGTTATCAGGGACAAAGATGGAAATTGGAAGTTCCTTTTTTTTTCTTTCCTTGAAATATTTGATTCATTATTTCCATTTAGTGTATCTGAGGTATTTACAAGAAATTAGTGTTTTTTTTACACTTCATTCCTGGAGCACTATACACTGTTAAAGATAGAAGTAACCCTATGACTTGTATGTTTCCAACATTGGGTTTTACCTTTGGAGTACCACTTATCCCTTCAGAGTATATTATGTCAAATTTCCATTAGAATTCTGGAATGGGATCTTATGACTGATGTTTCCTGGAAATCCTCGTACCAAGAATTCTCATTTAGACACATTGAAATAGCAAATTCAATTTCAGTCCAAGGAATCAGAGGTAAATGATGTGGGTTCACTCCAGGGTTCTGTTCAGCACAGCGGCTGAAAACATTAACCATTGAGCTAATGAAGTGAGTGTCTCTTGCCATATGAGATCACAGTGTTGATTCATTTACTCTGCTCTCCTTCCTCCAAGAACAAACTGGGACCCAGTGTGGCTAAGTATATGAAATAAAAAGAAATATTCTACAAAACAGCTGGTCAGTTGGGTCACATAACAAAGACAGTTTTTCCCCTTTATTCCCCTTGATGGTCACAAGAAGAGCCATGGTGTAGTGGAAAGTTTCAACTTACAATCAGAAGATCCTTCAAGGTAACTTAAGGTTAACAAAGTGTTTTATATAAAGTAACACATTTGATCCTCTCAAACACCTTTTGAGGAAGGTGAACAAACTGAGGCACACAGAGATTAGATGACTTAGCAGAGTAAAGCCCTTTAAAACCTTACTCTTCTTTACCTATCCAGTCTTATTGTCCATATTTTCCCCTTCATGATACTTATGATCTAGCCCATAGGCTCCCAACGTGGGCGATTCTGCCCCTTGGGGACTGCTACAATGATCAGGGCTGGTGGGTTGGGGTGGGATGGGGAGGGGAGGTCACAGTAGCAGCCTTAGGTACAATTGGGGAGGGTTATTGAATAAAAATAAGGGGACAATGAAATCATAAGAACATAAGAGAATTCTAAAAAATCGTTCGTATATTTCATCTGTTGAGTAACAGACATAAAGTCATAGTGATTTAATTATTTGCCAAATAAATTCAAAAAATGTAAGTTATAACTGATCAGTGGTCAAGTCCACCAACAAGTCTTAACAAACAAGTGTTGTCAGGAGAGTATTGTCACCCATTGTCAGGAAGTCCATCATGCATTGGCAGGGACATGTGCATGTAATGACTTGTTTAAAATATGATTCTATACAATTACATGACACAATATTGCATTATCAAAATTTCAATGTGGAAAAAAACAAATTTACAATAAATTGTTAAATTTAAGATGCTTTGTGTCTTTTAAAAAATTTTGAAATGATATAAATTTCAGAAAAAGTTAAAGGGTTAAAGAAAGGTTTTCAGGGGGAGTCACTGAGTAATTTGTTGTTTTTTTTTTTTTTTGGAAAGGTGGCAGTAGGACAAATAACTTTGGGAAACTGTAGTCTAGTTAAACTGGTCCTCTTGTCATTCTACATATAGGATAATCTTTTTTTCTTAACTCCTTCCTTTGCACCCATTGTCCCATATGCATGGAAAACCTTTCTCCATCACCTCCATCCTTTAGAGTTCTACATTTCCCACAAAGTTTAGCTTAAGCTTCACTCTGTGAATATTTTACAACTGTTATGACTCATGGTCTCCTAAAATTACCCTTTCACCTAAAATTTCATAATTTTCTTCATATTTTCTATATGTATATTTTATCTCACAGATTAAGTATAAGTTCCCTGAGGTCAAAGACTTTCTAATTTTTTAAATTTAATTTGATTTATTTAAGTAACCAATTCACTCATTTGTTTACTTATTTATTTGCTTTTCTCATTCTCAGCCCATAACACATTGCTTAGAACATGTTAGTCACTTAACTGTTTCTTCCTGGATTATTACCATTACTGTTGCTGCTAATGGTACCACCACTGCTGCTGCAATTCATATCATAGATTGGCTCATGATTTGGTTTCTTCCTGCATCCTAGCACCAGTCTCTAATTTGATGCCCATATAGATACTGAGTTCATGCTGCTAACACATAGGTCAGACCATATCATTCTCATGCTCAAAAAAACTCCGTTAGTTGTCTATATTCTCTAGGCTAAAATACAAAATCCCTTTTACTTCAGTATAGCTCAAACATAACTTTCTCCACTCATCTCATAATACTCCTCCTCAGATACTTTATGTACTTAACATACAATCTCCATCCATAACTAGGAATAATTGAACCCCATGCCTAAAATGTTTTTCTTTATTATTTCTGCCTCTTGCAGAAGTCTTTAGCTGTAATCAACACTCCGTTCATGTGTCATCTCCTTAGGGAAGCCTTTCTTAATCCTACTGGTTTTTAACACTGCTTAGTTCCCTACAAACACACACAAACACATATGTATCTCTGTGTGTATACATACACATGTGCATACATACACATCTGTTTCTTGCACCTATATATATATATGTGCATGTGTGCATACACACATATAAAGTAAATACAAAGTAATTTTGGTGAAACCAAAAGTGCTTATTTTTAGTGTATGTTCAGTATACTTTGGTATTATTGCACACGTGTACATATATGAACACAAATATGTATAATTTCTAGCACGTGCATATGCATAATACACACACAACACACATTTCTATATACACTGCTTGTGTGTGTATGCATGCAAATGTATATTGCACTGCAAATATGCATATATAGGTATGCATACACAATAAGTACAAAATAATTTAAGTGGAACTAAGTGTGCTAACTTTGTATGTATATGTATGTGTCCATACACACACACATATACACATATGGATTATGTATTTTCCACTTATTAAAATATCAAATATAAAATTATGTCATCTTTGCCTTTACATCTCCAGAACCTAAAACAGCATCAGAAATATTGTTGAATTGATTTGAATGAATTACTAGGAATTTTCTCAGGCTTATTTAATCAAAAGTATCTCATATATGACTCAAATGTGAGAGCTGCTCCATAAGTAGACTGTGTGTCTTGGGAGGCAGATTTTCAACAGAAGAAACTACTGATCATTGTTAAATATTATACCTGGGGGGCAGAGACAAGATGCTTGTATAGAAGAAACAAGTTTCCACAGCTCCCACATAGCCACCTGAAATATCCATAAAATATGACTTGAAACAAATTTTAGGGCTCCAAAACTCACAAAAATTACAGAAAAACACATCTCCCTCTGAAGGCAACTCAGCAGGAAGGGCTCATTGCAGCATGCTGGGAGCCGAAACCAACCCACCCTGAAACCATGGCTTGATTCCTGGGTGGTCAGGATGAGCTGTGTCTGGAATATTTGGGAGAGTGGATCAGCAGCAATTGTGGCAGTTTCCAGAACTATCAACCCATAAGAAATAAGGAAAACGTGAAAGGTCAGTGGAACTCGGGTAAATTTTGGGAAGAAAAGCAGTCTGGCCAAACTGCCTCCAGGGCAAGGAAGTGGCAGAAGCTGTGGTCCTGCAGCAGCTTCAATGTGGCTGCGTCAGAGCCACCAGCCTGCCAACTGCAGGGGGCCAAGCTATTGTGAAGAAGCTCTCATGTTGAGCGGCCTGCATCTGGATCATGGTCTTGGGTCATATTTCTGGGGTGCATTTTCAGTGAGCCAAAGCTGGGGGGGCTGCAGCAGCCTCCCAATAGCTCTGGCAAGTGCAAAAACCCCAGCAATTTGGGACAGAACTTTCCCCTCTCGAAGCAGAGTTCCACAGAGCTAAAATATCAAGTAATTGACTGGCCAACATGAGCAGGCAAAGGAAGCAAAGTCAGAACAGCAACCAAACTTTGGATTTCTTCTTTGGGGACAAAACAGATCAAAGCATGGAACAGAAAGAAAATAACACAGTCAGAACTCCCACACCAAAAGCTTCCAAAAAACATGAAGACTGCCTACAAGCCATAGATAAGCTTCAGAAGGATTTTGAAAACCAAATAAGAGAAGTGGAAAAAAAAATTGGTAAGAGAAATGAGAATGATGCAAGAAAATCATGAAGAGAGTTAACCTGACTGAAGAAAGTAACACCTTAAAAAACAGATTAACTCAAATGGCAAAAGAGGCCCAAAAAGGCAATGAGGAGAAGAGTGCCTTAAAAAGTCAAATTTGCCAGATGGAAAAAAGAATCTCAAAAGCCCACTGAAGAGAATAATTCCTTCAGAATTAGAGTGGAGGAAATGGAAGCAAATGACATTATGAGAAATCAAGATACTATTAAACAGATCCAAACAAATGAAAAATAGAAGACAATGTGAAATATCTCATTGAAAAAACCACTGACCTTGAAAATAGATCCAGGAGAGACAATTTAAAAATTATATTGGACTAGCTGAAAGCCATGATCAAAAAAAGAACTTAGAAAGCATCCTTCAAGAAATTCTCAAGGAAAATTGTTCTGATATTTTAGAAGCAGAGAGCAAAATAGAACTTGAAAGAATTTACCGATCACCTCTTGAAAAAGATCCCCAAAATAAAACTCCTAGAAATGTT
>JAQQSW010021791.1:0-10592 GCA_028646575.1 Pseudocheirus occidentalis
GGGACCAGGGAAGAGGATCCAGGGAATCAGAGACACTACCCAGAGTCAAAATGAAGAAAAGGCCTCCCCTTGGACTAAACTGAGATTTGTTGGAAATCAAGGGGTTGAAGGTTTGTGTGGTTGTCTAAGAACTTTATTTGGAAACTAAAGTTAATGGTTGCTCCAGGAGTGGAAGATCAGTATATTGTGAATTGTTGATTGAATCAACTCCCTCTTAGGGAAACTAGGTCATTCCTTTTGTTAATTGATTAATTGGATATTAAACTTGACTGTTTGAATCTAAAAATTTGAAGCTGGTTTCTCCCTTAGGGAAACCACCTGATTCTTCTCTTGTTCCTTGTTCCTTTCTGTAATAAGATATAATATTGAGACTTTCCTTGTTCTGAAGACTGTATATAATATTGTGAATTGTTGAAACTGTGAACATTGTACTGAATCTTGTTTTGTAATAGAATAAACAGAGTGTTCACCAATACTGTGTAATCTGAATCTTAAAATCTGTTCACAGTAGCCTTCCTTTAGGAATCTACTGCTGATTGGCTTTTCACAGAATCAGTTGAATAGGAAGGGATGTTATTTAAAAAAATAAAGTTAAGCAGTGAGAGAGGAGGAATATATTGGGAGGAGAAAGTGAGAGACAGAATAGGGTAAATTATCTCATATAAAAGAAGCAACAGAAAACTGTTGCAATGAAGGGGAAGAGAAGGAAGGTAAAAGGGAATAGGTCAAACTTACTCTCATTGAATTTGGCTTAAGGAGGGAATAACATGCACATCCAATTGGGTATCTCACCCTACAGGAAATAGGGGGAAAGGAATAAGCATTGGGGGGGGGTGATAGAAGGGAGGGGCAGATTGAGGGAGAGGGTAGTTAGAAGCAAACACTTTTTAAAAGGGACAGGGTCAAAGTATGTAATGGACCAGATTTTCAGGTGCTCCACTTCTACAAGGTCACTAGGCAGATATGTAGGAGGAGTGTAATCTTGTTGGGTGGATTCTTTCATTGGTTCTATGAACATCTAAAGAAAGTACAGGGTAGCTAATTTGCAAGTCTTGTTTGTGACTCCCTGTTTGTTTGTGCCTCTGGACATGGTCCTAGGATAAAATCTTAATAAATGATTAGCCTTGGGCTGGGGTAGGGAAAGGTCTAGACCTATGGTGAGTCCTTGCATTCTGGCCACATAAGCATCTCTGTCTCCCTCTCTTTCCTTTATTTGGCTTAGCACTCTCTCTGTCTCTCTGTCTCTCTGTCTCGTCTCTCTGTCTCTCTGTCTCTCTGTCTCTCTCTCTCTCTCTCTCTCTCTCTCTCTCTTTCTCTCTGTCTCTCTCTGTCTCTCTGTCTCTCTGTCTGTCTGTCTCTCTCTCTCTCTCTCTGTCTCTCTGTCTCTCTGTCTCTCTCTCTCTCTCTCTCTCTCTCTCTCTGTGATCTTGGGCAAGTCACTTAACCACAATTGCCCTACCTTCCCTACTCCAAAAAGAAAAAAAAATAAAAAGGAAGTAGATTGAGCAAGTGGGCAAAGAACTAAAAATGATACCATATGAAAAGCAACTGAAAGACCTAAAGATATAATTCTTCTACTGGAAGAATTATTGCTATTATCAGATACTGAAAGGCTTATCTGTTGAAAAGAGAATTTACTCATGTTATTTAACATTAACTTACAGAACCGGCATCAATGAAGCTAGCAGTATGGATTGGACTGCATGATCTCTAAGGTCCCTTCTAACTTTGAGATTTCATGATACCAGTAAGATCCTTTCCAGCTGTGAGATTTAATATCCTAAAGACCTTTATCTACAAAGGGGATGCATTTTTTTAAAATAAAGGTTATTTCTCTAACTCATATTTTTAGGCACCTAGGTGGCAAAATAGAAAACTAAATTCAAAGTCAGGAAGTACTGAATGACAATAATGCTTTAGACACTTACTACCTGTGTAACCCTGGACAAGTCATTTAATGCCTCTTTGGATCAGTTTGCTTATTTGTAAAATGGAGATAATAATGGAACCTACTTCCTAGGATTCATGTGAGGATTAAAAAGATTGGTGAAATTGTTGGCAAAAAATTGAAAACTATATAAATACTGACTGTAATGATTATTTACCAGTAAGTAACAACTTGGATATATGATTATGTTTCTATAACTTTATATGGATGTTTCTCTAATTGCTGTAATTAAGTAAACATAAAAACAGGCAGCATAATTATGAATACAAGCGTCTTCCATTGTTAATTCCTATTATGTGAATTGCTAAAGCAAACACACACACACACACACACACAGACACACTGCATCACCATCACCACCTCCACCATCACCACCAAATAATGCTCCTTTGACAAAGAAGAAATATTTCTGAAACCCTATTTTATAAAGTTCATTTTAAAAGGTCCCAATACTGCTGATACTTGAATAACTACTTTTTATTTTGTTCTTCCAAAAGCAGAGTAGGCACAGGGGAGTGATTGTAATGGATCAAAAACATGAATATTTCAGGACTCCAAAGAATCTTCCTCAGCATATTGCAAACCATAAAACAAACTCCCATTTAAGTCATGTCAAGAAAATCCTTAAGGAAGAAATATTGCAGCAACTTGAAATATTCCTGAATGGATGCCAATCACCATGGAGGTTTGCTCCCTTTCCCCCCATTGCTTGTAAATAACTATAGCATTCTGAACAATGATGAAATAAAATATGAATAATATCCCATGTTGTTTTCCTTTAAAAACGGTTTTGGTAAATTAGATTGTCTCCTTTATTCTTGTGAAAGTGGAGGACTTCAATGGCAAACAGTTAAAAAAAAGCCATAATTCTCCACGAGGACAGCAATTATGTCATATTCTTTGTCTTCCCATGTAACCTAGCAAATAGTGCCTTGAAGATATCACACTAAACAGATATTTGGGGATTGAATAAATAGTTGGGAAAATTATTTTAAAGGATGTCTACCTGTGAATGCCTAATGTTTTATTTGCCTTGAGAAATTTGGTTTGATAAATGGTAGGTTATAATCACCAGCTTTTGGACTGGTTCAGTGATGAAGGTGTGGTATGTCATAAACAATTCACTGCAGCCTTATCAAGGGATCAATACCCTTACTTGTCTCCCCAGGCTAAACGTGTGATTTTCCTCCATTTAGCCACTGATTTCTTTACTCCTCTTGTTTTCTTTGTAAGAATACTGAGGTTAACAGACTTAAGATCACCCACTACTAAATGCACTTAGTAGTCACTGGATAAATACTAACATTAGAGAAATGTAATCATCATTATTGACTTTATAGAAACATCTGTGATTTTTGTAATATGCTCAGTAGTGAGTTTTTCAATCCCCAGATGTTTTTCTAGCTCACCTGTGCTTAGTTCAAACTATCTTTTAACTGAATATTCACTGGAATCTTAGTCAAGCAGAGTACATATAATGGGGTATGGTAAAATATTAAGGAGATGGAGTAGGGAGAGGGAAGAGAAGTTAATGGATGTAATAGATTTTTGATAACCAAGGTTCTTTGTGATTTTCTGTTAAATTTTAATT
The DNA here is from genome assembly GCA_028646575.1 of Pseudocheirus occidentalis. Classification (NCBI taxonomy): domain Eukaryota; kingdom Metazoa; phylum Chordata; class Mammalia; order Diprotodontia; family Pseudocheiridae; genus Pseudocheirus; species Pseudocheirus occidentalis. Next base: position 3,540 of record JAQQSW010021791.1, read on the forward strand.
TAATTTTCAATCTAATTTTGATTAAGTAGCTTCCAGAATTGCTACCATTTTTAGCTACAATTTTGAGGCCTTAGAGTAGGGGAAAGTACTGCTAAGAGCAATCTATAAGAATAGTCTTGGTTCTATGTATGTTTGTATACTTGGGGATTAACAATATGTAATTTATTTTATTTTATTTTTTATTGTTGTTGGGAGGTGCTTTGATTATAGGATTCAGTATTAAAAGTTTACTTGTTGTTGAGAGGTGCCTTAATTATAATATTCTGCATTAAAAGCGCACTTGCCTGACAAAGAAAAAGTGTCAATAGATCAATCTCTCTTACCCATGACCTGTATTAATAAAACTTCTCCATCTGATTTGTAAACCAAATTCATGAAATATGGTTCTTTTAATACTATGTTTTAGTATATTTAGCATTTTTGTTTTAATTTGTTTGAAGCACTGTGGGAAAGAACTAAATTTAGTGGGAGTTTCTCATTCTCAAAACATACTAGACATCCACTGTGACTATTTAGAAACACTTTAATATTCTAACCATATATTACTCTTGGTTGCCATGACTCCCTTATTGGCAAAAAGATCTAGTATTGCTTCTAATTTTTTATGGTTTCCTTGTTGTTTCAATTGATTTACAGTATTTATTTATTTATATTACTGATGTTTGTTCTTTTATCCATTCTACATTTTTTTCAGCATTAATAGCTTGTTTAAATTGGTCAGGCTGAAATTTCCTAAATTGCATTTTGTATCATCATCATCAACATCATCATCATTCCTCTTATTCTAATTTTTATTTTCTCTTCTAATTTAGAACTGCTTTTGATCTTTGTCTAACAATTCATTCATCTGACTATAAAGAGACAGCCGATATATAAATGAGTCCCCAATCAATAAATTATTATTTGTTACAAAATGTAATCAATTTTATTTTAGCAATATCATCTACAACCAGAACTTCCTGGCTTTTTCCCCCAAAAGCAATTGTTAAATATACCACAGAAAAATAGTTCTGTGTGGTCTACAAGCTACTGATTTCTAATTTACTATTCTTGAATCATGTATTTAAAATATTCTTCATAGTCTTTTCTACACTCACTTTTGCATTCACATCATCATTTATTTAAGTAGATATTGATTTACTTTGACTCATTCAATGATACTTTTTGTTTACTTTTGGAATATAAGACCAACATTATCATCTTCTTTTTTTTAATTTACCTTTACAGAGTTGAACTGAACTGTTTTTCCTTTCTCAAACTCTTTCCATGTATGGCCACAAAGAAGTCACAAAGAACCTCCATTTTCTCGTATAAGCACAAAATTAAAGGCATGTCTTCCCCTTGGCACAGATATATTCTAATGAGGGATTATTTGGTGATGAAAGTTACAGGGATGATTAATGAGGTAATAAAGACAAAAATTAACATACTTCTTACCAGAACAAAAGCAGAGGTGATTTGATTATTCTACCAGAATGTGGTAAGCAAGGCTGAAACTGTCATGTGATCAAGGAGAAAGAGTAAACAATCAGGAGAGTTGGGTCCCAAAGGAGATAATCTGGTAGTAAAAGAGTTAAAAGTTTTAAGATATGATCTCTGGATAAGAAGTAGAGGCTATTGAGAAGATAGTCTCAAAACTAGGAGATAATACCACACTTAGTTCATTCTACATAGGGTTATTTGGGGGTTGAAATGAATTAGAATTACAGATCTATACACTAAAGGGCTATCAAGGATTATCTAAGTCAACTTCCACATTTTTCAGGTGAAGAAACAGACCCAGAGAGATAAAGAAAGACATCCGAGGTATAGATTTATTTTTCAAAACTTATAGGACTAAATAAATATCAACTATCATTATTCAATATTTATGTCTTAAGCTAGAACTTTACATAAACTGATGTCTTTGGTTCCTTCTAAATGGTGGTGTAAATCTGGCAAGAAATTTCTCAGCCTTACAGTACTACCAGGAATCTGACATCCTCCTGTGCTCCTTTCCAGGACCCCAAGCACAAAAGAATCTGCTTAGTATGCTGAATGATGTCATCACAGATCGAAATAAATGAAGGGAAAAAGGAGAACATAAACAGCTGAAGGAATCAGTATGCATATATTGTAATCAATTGTCAGATCTCTCTTCAGATAAAAGGGCCAATATGTTTGGAACCCTAGTGTTAATGTGGAGGTACTATGGACAAAAGTCATTATAAGTGGGTGTTCAGAGGACCTAATCTGGTATTAGGGTTGCTTTAGGAATTTCTTACTCTCTCAGTAATAAATCAATTTGAGCTTCATGGGACCTGCTTTTGAGGAAACTCCAGCATGCTTTCCCAGATTTCTCAGGATCACCTGAATTCCCAAATGCCTATATTAATACTTTTTCACCTACCATAAGTATGTAAAAAAAACAGTTACAGAGAGAGAATAACCCACTTCAAACATTATGAAATATGACTCATCCTTATGTTCTTCATGAATTTGTCTAGAGAGCAGCGACAGAGGTAGCCAGTTGCAACTTTTTTTTAATGAGCTTAAAAAATAAAATAAATAAATAAAATTCAGTCTCTGAAATCAGACTGCTGCTGAAGTAACTCACTGAATTACTCCTCAAATTGGGGCATCCCATAAAGGATAAAAAGGAGGAAGAAGCAAGAGCTCAGAAATGCTACGCTAATAATAGTCAGTATTTTTAAGTGAGATTATAAAACATAATTCCAGTCCCTCCTCCACTGTAAGAATGTAACTACTGTATAAGGCTGACTTTGAAAAATGAATAAAGGACAGCAGTAATCCTTGAACTAAGTTTCTGTGACATGCAGGCTCAAAGCAGATAGTCAGAGACATCATTAAAGTACCTCTTGCTTTAAAGTCTGTCATTTATCTAGATTTTTGTTGTTACTTGAGTACCCTAGGAATATCCATTTTGCTTATTTTCTTTTAGATTCCAAAGGAAGAAACCATTTATGACTCAAAAATCTCTACACAACTGGAGAAAATAATGAGATGAAAAATTTGATACTCAAAACAAATGCTTCTCTAATACTTATGCAATCCATGGATTCCCTCTGGTTGTAAACCAAAAAAAAGTTGCTTCTTTCCAAAATTTTGGTTGTGGATGCAAAAACAAGCCACAGGGAAGAAAAGTAAGTGCCAAAGGAGCCACATTATTAAAAACCAATTTGAATCTTTTACAATATCAGTACAGTTCTAGAAATCTTTTATTTTACTTCATATTTTTGTAAATATGTGATTTCTAAGTTTGTCAGCAGTGGGTAACAGAAGACCTAGACTTGAACAAAAATGCAATGGCATTTTTAAACTACATTCTCAAATTAATTTTGATGTGGTTTTTCTTTGAGGATCCCTAAAGTGTTTTTTGTTTTAATTTCCTTTGTATACCACATGTTGTGAGTTTCAAAAGAAAATTAATTCATCAATCAATCAAAAATTGTATCTACTGTGAGTCAAGCAATATAGTGGGTTCTGATGATACAGGGACATAATAAATGAAATAGTCCTTACACTCAAGGATATTATAATCTGTAGGTAAAGACAGCATATAAAAAATATAGAAGTAGATGGAAAATATGCACAAAATAAATGCAAGGTAAGTGTGTTTGTTTGGTTTTGGTGGGGGAATGAAGGAGGCAAGAGCCTCTGAAGGGATATTTACAAAGGTTCTCAAATAGGACATTTCCTTTTTCCTGAATTTTGATGGAAAAAAGGATTTTAAGAGATGATGGTGAAGAAGGAGTGCTTACAAGTATGGGGAAAACCTTCAGTAAAGGCACAGAGATTGGAGTGGCTAGGAGGCGCAGTGAATATGAAAAAGTAACTCCATGCACAAGCAGATTCCCAAAAGAATGCTACTGTGAACAGTTTTTAAGGTTTGGATTACACAGTAATAGTGAACATTCTGTTTCTTCCATTACAGATCAATGTTCAGTACAATATTCACAATATTTACATTACATTTTATCACAGAAAATCACACTAGTGTTTATAACAGTTTAACATTAGAATGGCCATACTGTTTTCCCTACAGCGGCCACAATATTTAGAACAAGAAAAAAAAAAAAGAATAATCACCTGGTTTCCCTAAGGGGGAAACCCTGCTCAATTAATCACCCAATCAATTAATTCACAATATAGCAATCTTCCACTCACGGGGCAACCATTAACTTAATTGGTCTCTTTACAATAGTCAAACTTCGACTCATGGGGCAACCATTAACTTAATCAGTCACTCATCTAGTAGTCAGTCACTAAGCTAGATTCCAAATTACTAAATATCATTAGTGACTAATACAGTTATTAGAAAACCACACAGTCTCCTCTCCTTGGTATCCAGCAAACCTGAGTTTCGTTCAAGGGGACTCCTTTTCTTCATCTTGACTTTGTGTGGTCTCTCTGATTGCCTGGATCCCCTTCCATGGTCCCAGCTCCCTCTTGAATCCACAAAACGGTTACCTGGATACAGAAGAAGCCAGCTGCCAGGTTCTTGTCCAGTCCTCAGAGGTATACAGCTCCTAAGTCCTTATCCAGTCCTCAGGGTAATCCCTGGTACACATTGAAGTTCACAGGGTCCAGCACATCTCAAACCCTTTACCATTTCTCTGGCCTCAAACTCAAGGATCAGCCAGGCCATGAATAAACAAAATCTTATCCTTGTCATGCTTCTTCAGTCTTCCAACAGTTCACTTGGCTCCAAGACACAGAAAGAATATTGGCCTTCTGGATGGCCTTCACCAGATTCTGGTCTCAGGAAAACTCCATTCAGTTCTGTTAGCTTCCAGACACTAGGAGAGAAACTCTCTCTCTCTCTCTCTCTCTCTCTCTCTCTCTCTCTCTCTCTCTCTCTCTCTCTCTCTCTTTCTCTCTCTCTCTCTCTCTCTCTCTCAGCTGGCTTCAATCTCAATGAATCTTCCTTCACAAGGAGCAATATTTCAATTCTGTCTCTCTGTCTCTAGAATTCTTCTTTATACACATCACTGGCCTGCTGTCTCAGCCAATAACCTTCTTCCATGTCAACAGGGGTTCATGCTTTCTCAACAGGGGACAGGGCTCACACCTTCCATACTTAGCCCTAAGTTACTAAGTGCTAAGTATCTGATAAACTGATTGCTATCACATTACCCAAAGAGGGATAGGGTTGCCTGAGACTCCAAAATACCAACATGCTAGGTCCTGCAGAAAGAAATCCACTCAAGTCTTCTCAGTCAAAGAAAAGTAAAGTTTATTGAAAGTTCATTAAAAGTTCTCCATATGGGGTAGATTCTTAAGAAGCCAGTCTATGCTAGATCATTCTATGGTGCTCTCACAAAGCAAGTCTGTGCTACGACATTCTGTGGCACTCTCACACAGAGCAAGTCTGTGGTAATCTGCTCTATGGTGCTCTCACATAGAGAAAGTCCATGAGTAAGCTATTCTATGGTGCTCTCACACCACATGGAGGGAAGATGGGCTTGTTATATACGGAGGAATCTAGTGGTGGTCTAGAGGAGGACTTTGGGGAGGGTCTTCAGGAGGAGGTAATGAGGTCAATGCAAGAGTGGATCATATTTTGATAGGCTCAAGTGTGAGAAGCAGATGGACAATGAAGGGCCAGTCTAGTAACAGAGGTTTGAGCTTAGCCACAAAGAAATACTTATAGCCTCTGCAAATGCCTCATCAAGTGGGAAGATTCAATCAGACTTCTAGGTGTTTCCCAGAATCTGTACCTTAAAGATTAAAGGAGAGCTCAAGGGGACTAACAGAGCCTATACCTCATCTAATAGAGCACTAACCCTGGAATCAGGAGGACCTGAGTTCAAATCCAGGCTCAGACATTCAACACTTACTAGCCCTGCGACCTTGGATAAGACACAACCCCAATTCCCCTGCCTTCCTCCCTCCAAAAAGCAAAATAAAAAAAAAAGAATAGAGATTGTTCCAAGACAAATATTTTTCAAGAGCAAGAAGGTTATTCAGCGTGGTCAAAAAGTGCCTTGAGGGGAGACTTGGAAGAGGGTAAAGTAAGTCAGAAAACTCCAAACTCCCTAGATTTCCCCCACAAAAAAAGACAAAATAATGCTTCAGGATAAATGTAGGGTAGTAAAATAATTGAGAATTGGGGCAGAACAGTATTCCTTCCATGACAACCAGAGAAGTCTAGAAGAAAAATCTCAGATCTGGGATTTCATCCCTGTGAAGTTAAAGACCTCTAGCCTCATTCTGCTGCAAAATATGTGGTGAGCCCTGGGAGCTAGCTTGGTTGGAAGGTAGACTGGGTCCCAGCCACAGGAATTTTCACCTCCTAGACAGTGTGGGGAATCTAGTGTCTGGGCATGGGAAGCTTAAGGGAGATTCAGGAGGCAAGAACGTCTCTGACATGGCAAAACTATGTAACTGAAAATAATGTGATGCTGAGTTGAAGGAAATTAGTAAAAATAAATGCTTGTTAGACTTAAGACTCAGAAGACTTGAAGAGTTTTGCTTGGGAGGAGATTGAACATGTCAAAATGGAGATCCCTAGAAGACATCTGTTGTAAAATGTTCAATAGCTAGATGGTAATGTGGAATTTAAGTCTAGAAACTCAGTATTTCCATCATCTTGGTTAAAATGACCAAAATGTAGTTTATTTTTAGAGGTAGGAAAAGTTGAATATCTAAAATAGCATCTCAAGCAAGTTAAGTCCTTGTTAATTTTAGGTTGAGTTGAACAGACAAATCTATTTATGAATGTCCCTGAAGTGCACTTGAAATGGAATGAAGGGGGAGAATTTGAACATGAGAGACATGTGTCTTTTTTCTCTAGACTGATGAAACTTAAATAGATGGAACTGGGTTGCTAATTTACTAGTCTGATGATGATGATTACCATGATCATTACATAAAGCCTTTTGAATGTATAATCCTATTAGGTCCTAACAAGGAAAAAGTGAATGAAGGAAGGAAGGTAAGACCAAAGGAAGAAAGGAAAAAAGGAAGAAAGGAAGGGAAGAAGGAAGGGGGGAAAGAAGGAAGGAAGGAAGCAAGGAAGGAAGGGAGGAAGGAAGGAAGGAAGGAAGGAAG
>JAQQSW010021792.1:0-10592 GCA_028646575.1 Pseudocheirus occidentalis
CCTTGAGTTCCAGGCAAGAAAAGTGGTGAAGGGTTTGAGGTGTGCTGAACCCTGTGAACCTGTGTGTGCTGAGGATTGCCCTGAGGACTGGACAAGGACCTGGGAGCTGTTCATCTCTGAGGACTGGACGAGAGCCTGGCAGCTGGCAGCTCCTGAATCTAGGTGATTGTTTGGCAAATTCAGGAGAGAGCTGGGACCAAGGAAGAGTATCCAGGGAATCAGAGAGACCACTCAGAGTCAAAATGAAGAAAAGGCCTCCCCTTGGATTAAACTGAGGTTTATTGGAAATCAAGGGATGGAAAATTTGTGTGGTTTTCTAAGGATTTTATTGGAGACTAAAGTTAATGGTTGCCCATGAGTGGAAGATCAGTATATTGTGAATTGTTGATTGAATCTTTAAGTGTTAAGCTTGTTTCCCCCTTAGGGAAACCAGGTGATTCTTCTTTTATTCCTTGTTCTAAATACTTTCTGTAATAAGATATAATATTGAGACTATTCTAAATATTGTGACTTTCTGTAATAAGATATAATAATGAGAATATTATACTGTGAATATTGTACTGAATCTTGATTTGTAATGGAATAAACAGCATGTTCACTACTACTGTATAATCTGAATCTTAAAAGCTGTTCACAGTAGCATTCTTTTGGGAATCTACTGTTGCTTGGCTTTACAGATGGGTAGAAGGGCAATGCAATTGGGGGTAAGTGACTCACCCAAGGTCACACAGCTAATAAGTGTGTCACATGTCTGAGGTCACATTTGAACTCAGGTCCTCCCCCTCCAGGACTGGTGCTCTATTCACTGCACCACCTAGCTGTCCCTCTAGCAACTCTTGCAGAACAGATTTATTTTTCAAGTGTGAGCTGAACAACAGTTTGCATCAAGTGCACAGTTCTGTGATTCTAGATGACTATGCCATCTACCAAATTATAAAGCTTACATGATCTTCTATGCATGGAAAAAGTACCCATTATCAACCAAATCATGAATCCTTGAAGCACTGAAATATTACTTAATGGTGTACTCTCTCTCTCTCTCTCTGTCTTTCTCCACACAGAGCAACAACCACCGATCTTAGCTAGTTGGCTAAGGTACTTAATGACTTGTCCAGGTTCACACAGTCAGTACTGGGGTAGGGAGGAAGGGGAGAGACTTAAACTTTGGTCTTCTTGGTTCTCTCTATCTGCTATGTCACCTACCTGTCAATTTGAATATTATCCTCATTTAACAGATGAAGAAACACAGGAAAGTTAATGTTAAAGAGAAATTGCATCCTCTGCTTAGAAAGCTAGGAAGAATCATGGTATTAAAATGTCACTATCAATAATCCACAAAGTGGCTCATCTGCCTACTAAGAATTAAGTTGTGATTCACCAGTGCTAAGAGTTTAGGATGGAACATGAGTTTGTTCAAAATGTTTGGTAGCAAGAACAAAAAGGCATTTACACCCTAGATTGCTTCCTGCCTGGTTGTCAGATGGCATAAAGACGATGAGAAGGTTAATGAGATTGTGTTGTATGTGGCTGGCATTTTCTGACCTACCTTCTCCAAATACTAGACAAACACAATGGTGTCTTTTTACAACCAAAGTCAAAGAATGTGACAAATACCACTAACGTCCTAAGCTGGACTACAGCAAATGTATAAGTGGGGCAAAATTTATTTTTAACGACTTCCCTGACTTTTTTTACTCTCGACCCAACAACTGTTCGATTTTTAGCTCTTCTTATTTTTAATTTTTTTAAACAATAGTTCATTCTTATAACAGCTCTTTTTGTAGTTGCAAAGAAATGGAAACTAAAGGGGTGCTCATCAATTGGGGAATGAATGGCTGAAAAGGTTATGGCATATGAATGTGATGGAATACTGTTGTGCTATGAGAAATGAAGAATTGCTTTCAGAGAACCTTAGGAAGACTTGTATGGGCTAACATATAGTGAAATGAGAAGAACCAGAACAATTTATACAGAATATCAATACTATAAAAATGAACAATTTTGAAAAGCTTAAGTATTCTTTTTTCTTTTTGGAGGAGGGAAGGCAGGGCAATCAGAGTTAAGTGACTTGCCCAAGGTCACACAGCTAGTAAATGTGTTCTGTCTGATGCTGGATTTGAACTCAGGTCCTCCTGACTCCAGGTCCGGTGAGTACTCTATTCCCTGCATCACCTAACTGCCCCAAGGTTTAAGTATTCTGATCAACACAGTGGTTACTATTGATTCTGGAGGACCAGTGATAAAGAATATTATCCACTGCTGACAGATAAATGATGGAGAGACACATTTCTGAACATTCCCAATGTGGGAATTCATTTTGTTCAATTGTGCTTGTTTATCATGTGAAAAATGAGTTTTCTCCGTAATCATTATCTTGGAGACTTAGAGCTTCCCCCAATCCCCTTCTTCCAAAGTTCAGTTTCTTCTTCAGAAGAACATTGTTGGTAATGAGACTGCATTGAGTCTCCTTATCTTGGTCAAACCCCAGCCCTAGTTCAAAAGTTATTTAATCAAGGGTAAGGAAGCTCAAAATTGGGTGGAGACAGATTCTTTTTCTAGATAGCCCAAGGCTGGGAGTGGTCTTGGTGTGGTTGGGGGGAAGGGGATAGAAGATAATATTAGATAGAACAGAGGTATCTCCTGGGTCTGGAGGTAAAGTGATAATGGGGTGTATCAGCCCCTGGTATATAAAAGCCCAAAAGGAGCTCAGTTCCAACACTGCAGCTCCATGCATATGCATGCTGCCCTCTTTGAGAGAAATAAAAAATAGATTGGGACAATGTAACTCTGTCTTTCTTAGAACAAACTCTCAGAGGTTGACAGTAACAAAGTTCTGTTTTCCCTTTTTTGGTAGTGGAAGGAAGCAAATGAGAGAAAGAAAAAATAAAAATCTTGATAATTAAAAAAATAATTTTGAAATGTGTTATTGATTTTTTTGTTTTGTTTTTTTACTCCACACTTACTTTACAGCACACAGCCTGCCGCCAAAAAATAGTTAAGCAATAATACTGGTACAGCTGACACAATGGAGAGAGTATCAGATATTCCACCTGGCATTCTGCCACTTTTCTACTGCTTTTTTGATTGCCCATTTTATCCCAGCCTGTTCAGGGTTCCACAGCAGAGCAGCTCCCCTGCCTAAGCAATGCCTTGGGCTTCCAATCTTCCAGTCTTTCCTGAACCCCTTCCTGCTCCACCAAATATATCTCTCTGCTCAGCGGCATTTTGATTTTGTTAATCCTCCCATCAGAACCTTGTTACCTGATATTGTAACTGCCCTGCCTTCCCCCCTCCAAAAAAAAAAAAAAAGAAGAAGAATACTTAAGCCTTTCAAAATTATTCATAATATTGTGTTTGTCCTTCCTTCTCAAAAAGGACATTGACATCAGGAAGATGATGATATGACTGGCCATTGACTTGGATTTGAGTGAGGGAGGCTGTGCATGGTCACCAGCCTCACTTTCTCCTCCAGAGTCATCTGGGTCCAGTAGCCTGATACTCCTCAGGACAACTAGAGATGGCCCAGGATGCAATGGGAGACCCTGGCCCTTCTAGGCTAAGGCCTTTTCAGGTTCTCACTTTGAGTGAGATAATGCTCATTCAGTGAATAGGCCTCTTTAAGTAGTGACTTTAAGTGGAGGGGAGAGAAAGGAGGGGGGGGAAGGAAAGTCAAGGAAGGGGAGAGGAAGGTAGTAGAAGGAGGGGAAGGAGGGGAGGGAGGAACCAGTCAAAGTATTTCAAATCCCCGGAAATACCCCATACTGCTTCCCACTTAGTTATCAGGTGACATAATGACAATGGGAAGGTTAATGAGACTGTGCAATGTCTGGATGAAAATTTTTGGCTTACCCCCTCCACATACTGGACAAACACAATATTGCCAACATATTTGTCTTCAATGACTTAAAATGACAACCATTTATTAAATGCCTTACCTTGTGCAAGACAAAAGAATCTTGCATTCCAATGAGCATGGATATAACATATATACAGTTAAGTAAATAAAAGATAATTTGAGAGAAAACACTAGCACCTGTAGGGAAAAGAACAGGCTTCACAGAGGAGGTAGTACCTGAGTTAAACCTTGTGGGGAAGAGAAGGAGTTCTAAAGGTAGAAGTGAGAAAAGGTTATGGCACTGGTCCAGACCACTCCTATACAAAGGACTGGAGATATCAGAGATAAAATGTTGAGGTCGGGGAACAGCTGATAGATTAGTTTTGCCAAAATGTAGATGCATGAAAAGAAATAAAGTAAAATAAGTCTAGAAAGGTGGACTGGAGCCGGAAATGCAGAGGGCCACAATTGCTGGGTTGAAGAGTTTACACACATAGGACAGAACAATTATTAATTGTTCATTGGTCGGTCAAGTCAATATAATAAAAATTATGATGCTACCTAAATTAATTCATTTATTCAGTGCCATACCCATCAAACTACCAGAGAATTATTTTAAAGAGCTAGAAAAAATAATAACAAAATTCATCTGAAGGAACAAAAAGTCAAGAATATCAAGGGGATCAACTAAAAAAGTGAAGGAAGGGGTCAGCAGTACCAGAGCTCAGATTATACTACAAAATGGTAACCCTCAAAATAATCTGGTACTGAATACAAAACAGAATGGTTGATCAGGGGAATAGATTAGGTACATAATATACAGAATTTAAATGACCACAGGAGGCTAGCGTTTGATAAAGCCAAAGATTCAAGTTATTGGGGAAGAGCTCACTGTTTGACAAAATCTGCTGGAAAAACTGGAAAGCAGTCTGACTGAAACTAGGTATGCACCAAAATCTCACACCAAAAGAAACTCAAAATGGGTACATGACTTAGACATAAAGGGTGATATCTTAGGCAAACTAGAGGAGCATTGGAAAAAATATCTGTCTGAATTATGGATAAAGGAAGAATTCATAGCCAAACAAGAGATAGAAAGGATCCCAGGAAGTAAAATGGATAATTTTGATCATATTAATTTTAAAAGGTTTTGCACAAAAACCAGTGCAGCCAAAATTAAAAGGAAAGCAGGAAATGGGGATAGTGGCAGATTTTACTGCAAGTTTCCCTAATAAAGATCTCATTTCTCAAATACACAGAAAACTGAACCAAATTATAGAAAATAAAAGCCATTCTTCAGTTGATAAATGGTCAAATGATGTGAATAGAAAGTTTATGGAAGCCAAAATATCCATAGTCAAATAAAAATGCTATAAATCACCCAAAAGAGAAAAATATACAAATTAAAAGAGCCAAGTTATCACCTAATACCCATCAGATTGACTAACATGACAGAAAAGAGATATGAAAGACAAAGGGAATGTGGGGGGAAAAATAGGTACTCTTAACACACTGTTGGTGAAGTTGTGAACTGGTCCCAAATTCTAGAAAACAATTCAGAACTATGCCCAAAGAGCTATAAAACTGTGCATACCCTTTGATTCAGCAATAGTACTATTAGGTCTATACCACAAAGAGATGAAAGGAAAAAGTAGAAAGGACATATATTTACAAAAATATTTACAGTAGTTCTTTTTATGACAAATCATGGGAAACTGAGGTTGATGCCCATCAGTTGGGGAATTCCTGAACAAGTTGTGATATATAATTATAATGGAATATTATTGCGATGTAAGAAATGATGAAGGAGATGGTTTCAGAAAATCTTGGGAGGACTTATATGAATTGATAAAAAGTGGAGTGAACAGAACTAGGAGATCATTATACAAAGTAAAAGCAATATTATAATGATAATCAACTATGAAAGATTTAGCTGCTGGGATTAATACTATGATCCAAGACAGTTCCAGAGGACTCATGATGAAAAACACTGTTCACTTCCAAAGAGAGAACTGATGAACTCTGAGTGCAGATCAAAGCGTATTTTTTTCCTTTCTTTAGTTTTCTTTCTCTTCTTTTTGCAACATGGTTAATGTAGAAATAAATTTTGTAGGATAGATAAATAATATCATATTGCTTACCTTCTTAAGGGGTAAAGATGTGGAGAGAGGGAGAAAATTTGGAACTGAATATAAAAATTAAATTTTAAAAATATAGTCAATGGTGAATCCAACAAAGATTTTTGAGCCTAGGCATGCTATAATGAGATTCAGCCTTAGGAAGACAATTTGGGCAGTTATGTGGAGAGAAGAAAGATTAGACAGTTAAACCAACTAAGGAACAGTCAAAGAGCTAATTCGTAAGTAATAAACATGGGTTTAGTGGGTGGTTGTGCCTTCTGCAGAAATAATGAAGTCTGGAGAATGTGAGAAGGTTTAGGGGAGAATATGATTAGTTGGTTTTTTGGGGGTTTTTTTGACATGTTGAGGTTAAGATGCCTCCAGGATATCCAAGAAAAGATGTCAGGCAGGTATTTAGTGATAGGACTAGAACTCAGGAATAGAATTAGGGTAGGTTTTAGATTTGGAAGACATTTTTTAATGTCTTTCAATTGAAAGGATAATTGAAATAATGAAAGTTGATGGAATCACCAAAGGAGAGAATATAGAAAAATGAGGTAATGATCATGAAACTTATTGTGAAATATGAAGCAGTACAAATGTCAGGTAGAATTATTGTCACCCAGGCTAAATAAGGCAGGTAAATGTGCTGCTAAAAAGCTCATTTTGCATTATCCAGATCACTATTCCCTTCCATTAACCTGTCCAATACAGTGTAAAAGTGGCTGTTAATGTTAAGTCTTGATGGGTAGTTGAGTATGACATTAAATCTTTTTCTGGGAAATACTGAGGAAAGAAGGGAGAAACAAATATAACCTGGAGAGAAATCTCTAGAGGAATGTCCCAACCTCTTCAATTTTGTATTTCAATCAAAAATTTGAATGACATAGATTACCTATTTGTTAAATGTGTAGATGACAGGAAGTTAATAAGTATTTGTTAAATGCCTTCTATGTGCAAAGTACTGTGAGCTAAGTGATGGGATTGTGAAGAAAGACAAAATCAGTCCCTGCCCTCAAGAAGCTTACATCCTAATAAGAGAGACAATATAAAAACAACTACATGAATGAAAGATATATACAGAAGAGATAGATAGAAGGCATGAAGCTGGAAGGTATAGCTAATATATTTTATGATAGGATTCAAAAAATACTCATAGGTGAAAAAAATTAGTCAAATCTAAAAAGATGAAATATATGAAAAACAAATGTAAAGCCCTACACCATGGTTTAAAAACTCAGCTGCACAGACAATTATAGGATAATAGAATTTGGAGCTAAAAGGAACCTTCCAATTTCCTTATTTTGCAAATGTAGAAATTAAGGTTTATAGAATAGAAAATAAAGTGACTTGAACACAATCAACAGTTTGTGCAGGTTTAAAAAACAAACCAACCAATTACTCTACTCCATACTATGATTCTGCTTCACCAGCACCCTTATTTCTCCTCACATAACATTCCATCTCTTGTCCCTATGTATTGGTACTGACCATTCCCTCTGACTGAAATTCTCTCCTTCCTCATTTCTGACTCCTAATTTGCCTGATTACTTTTTGAGTAAGCTCAAATCCTACCTTCTTCAGAACACTTTTCTCCCTCCTTACCTCACCTTACTCCCTTTCCTTTGAGATCACCTTCCATTTGCACCATATGTATCTTGTAATAAAATTGTCTGGAAGTCCATCATCTAGATACTGTGACCAATCATCAATTACTGATGCAAAAATAGGCAAAAATTGCAATCTATTAAGGTCAAAGTACAGGTTACGCTGAATACCCACCAATATGGTCAATAAGCCCTGAGCATCAGTTGTAAGCTTATGTAGATTTTGTTTACATAAGCAGGATGGGTACAATGCAATTTCAAAGAGTAATAGAGGAAAATAATCATTTATAAACCAAAGAATAGATGGCAGAAAGGGAAGATCTATATTGGGTTAAATGGAAACTAGCCAGTAAACCCAGGACCTATAGTTGATATCTCAAGCTTTCTTTGGCAAAATCTAGTACATTTTTGTTGTTGCTTAATGGTTCAGTTGTGTCCAACTCTTCATGAACCCCATGGACCACAACGCATCAGGCCCTTCTGTCCTCTACTGTCTCTTGAAGTCTGTCCAAATTAATGTTCATTGGTGCCATGATACTATCTCTCCATCTCATCCTCTACTATCTCCTTTTCCTTTTGCCTTCAATCTTTCCCAACATCAAGGTCTTTTCCAACAAGTCCTGTCTTTTTATTATGTGGCCAAAGTATATAAGCTTCAGCTTCAGTATTTAACCTTCCAGTAAATCACCTTAATTAGTTTCATTTAATATTGACTGATTTGATTGACCAAGGCACTGTGAAAAGTCTTCTCCAGCACCGCAATTTCAAAGCATCTATTCTGTAAGTGCTCAGCTTTCCTCATAATCCAACTCTCACAGTCATACATTGCTACTAGAAAAATTATAGCTCTGACTATATGGACCTTTGTCAGCAAGGTGATGTCTCTGCTTTTTAGTATGCTGTCCAGATTTTCCATAGCTTTCCTTCTGAGAAGCAAGCATCTTTTAATTTCATGACTGCAGTCACTGTCTGCAATGATCTTTGAGCCCAAGAATATAAAATCTGGCACTGCTTACATTTCTTCTAATTCTATTTGCCAGGAAGTAATAGGAACAGTTGCCAAGATATTAGGGTTTTGTTTTTTTATGTTAAGCTTCAAGTCAGCTTTTACACTCTCCTCTTTCACCCTCATCAAGAGGCTTCTTAATTCTTCTTCACTTTCTGCCAAGAGAGTGGTATTGTCTGTATATCTGAGATTGTTGATATTTCTCCCAGCAACCTTAATTTTAGCTTTTGATTCATCCAGCCAGGCATTTCAGATGATATATCCTACATAGGAGGTAATGATATATTCTACAAGAAGGTAACGATATACACCTTTATCAAGCTCCTTTTCTAATCTTAAACCAATCAGCTGTTCCATGTTGAGTTCTAATTGTTGCTTCTTGGCCTGTATATAGATTCCTCAGGAGACAAGATGATCTGATCCTCCCCATTTCTTTAAGGACTTGCCACATACTGTTGTGGTCCACACAGTCTAAGGCTTTAGTATAGTCGATGAAACAACAGTTTTTCTAGAACTCCCTTGCTTTCTCCATAATCCAACAAATGTTGACAATTTGGTCTCTAGTTACTCTGCTGCTTTGAAAATCAGCCTGTTCTTCTGGTAATTAACTCTTGGTTCACATATTGCTGAAGCCTAGCTTGCAGAATCATAAGCATAACCTTGCTGGCATGTGAAATGAGCATAATTGTTTGGTAATTTGAACATTCCTTGGTATTGCCATTCTTTAGGAGTCTGATATAAATTGACCTCTTCCAATCCATTGGCCACTGTTGTGTTTTCCAGATTTGCTGGAATATTGAGTGCAAGAACAGCTTCATCTTTTTTTTTTTTGCTTTTTTTTTTTTTGCTTTTTTTTGAAGGGCAGTTGGGGTTAAGTAACTTGCCCAAGGTCACATGGCTAGTTTTTTGTGTTAAGTGTCTGAGGCCGGATTTGAACTCAGGTACTCCTGACTCCAGGGCCGGTGCTCTACTCACTGAGCCACCTAGCCGCCCCAAACAGCTTCATCTTTATAGTTTTAAATATTCCGGCTGGAATTTCATCACCACCACTATCCTTATTATTGCCAGTGGTTTCTGAGGCCCATTTGACGTCATCCTCCAGGATTTATGGCTCTAGACAAGTAATCACATCATCATGGTTATTGATGATATTAAAAATTTTCTTTTAAAAAAAATTGTGAAGATGGCAGTGTAGAAGCAGCAAGACCCCACAGCTCCTACACAACCACCCTAAACACCCATAAAATATGAGCCCAGACAAAGTCTAAGACTCTCAGACTCACAAAAATACAAAAAACACATCTCTCGCTGAAGGCAGCTCGGCAGCAGGGGCTCCTTGCGGCAGCTGGGAGTCAAGGCCAGCCCAGCCTGAAGCTGGGACCGCAGCCAAGCCTGGTGGGAAGGAGCTGAGCTGAGCCAAGCTGAGATGCGCAGCAGTCAGTTTGCAGAAGAGAGGATCTACAGCCTCCAGCACCTCCACATCTGCCAAGACGTGAGGAATGGGGACTGGAGAGGGGCAGCTCGGCAGGAGGGGCTTGTCCAGCAGGCCTGCAGGCCTGGAGCAGAGAACAGCCCAGCCCCAAACTGCAGCCGCAGCTGGGCCAGGCCCCAGGGTGGCCAGGAGGAGCCGAGCCTCCCAAGCCGCAGCTTGAGTCTACTTCAGAGAAGATCTACCACACCTGAGGGAATCTTTACATAAAGCAAACCAGGATTAGATGGTCAGTGAAAGTGAAAGTGAAACTTTGAAACTTAATTTGGTGGAGTAAAGCAGTTCAGCCAATATGCCCCCAGGGCAAGGAAGCAGTGGGGAAGGGAACTGCTGGAACCCGCGGCGGCCCCCACTGGGCTGCTTCAGAGCCCCTGGCCTGCACACTCCAAAGCGAGGCTGAATCAATGGAGCAGGGCCAAGTGCTCTTGCACTGAGCAGCCTGGATCTGGATCGTGGTCTTGGGTGGTGTTCCTGGTGTGTGCTTTCAGCAAGCCAAAGCTGGGGGAGGGTGGCTGCAACACCCCCCTAATAGCTC
>JAQQSW010021793.1:0-10592 GCA_028646575.1 Pseudocheirus occidentalis
ACCATCACATCCATATCTATTCAAATTACCAGAGAGGGAAGCATCAACATCTGGGTTTTTCAAAGCCGGGGAGGGGGGGGGCTCACCGGCTTCCCAGAGTCTCATCTGGCCAAGTCACACAACTCTTCTCAAAGTGATCCCCAAAGCAAAACCTCACATCAGGGTCGTATATATAGCCTTCTCCTGGGTCAGAGAATTTCACAGCCCTCTTGGCCCACTGCCCAATCACAGAGTGATAAGATGTGGGCATTCCTGATGAACAAGCCTCCCGCCACAGGCTCCACGTGACCACATTCAGTCTAGTAGGGGGCAGAGTATACTTTCAAATCAGGGAAGATTCTAAGAGCCACTTAAGCAAAGAGTCTAAGGGCAGAGAAGATCTTCAGATTCCCTGAACAATCAGACATAGTTTAATATCTCTTCTATGTAATAATCCCTCACATGCTTCAAGGTAGCTATGGTATATTTTATGTCTTCTTCAGGATAAATATCATTAGTTCCTTCAGCTGTTCCTTCTATACAATGATCCCCATTTTGTTTTCTATACTATAAATATTCTTGTAGAGGCTTTACAACTTATTAATAATGAGTGGTAATACTCTACTTCAATTTTCCCTGGACAAGATTAATTGTATTTTACTGATGTTAACAGTGATAGGTCACCTTGTTCCAGGTACTTGTATGTCTTTCAAGCCTACCTTTGAAAATTATTTTCCTCTAAGACTCTACCCTTCCCCAACCCACAAATTTCCTTATTATTATGGAGAACAATTCCATGCTTTCTGTCCCTGAAGCTTGCGACCAACTAGTCTTCTTCAGTGCCTTGATATTTCTTACCTCTTCTAGCTATAATCTGTTACTAAGGCCTGCTGAGTTTATTTTTGCCACATCTCTCAAATAAGTCCCCTTCTCTCCTCTGGTACCATAACTGACCTTGTACAGGCCCTCATCACATTAAGCATATTCTAATACAATAATAGCCTGCCAATGACCTCAAGTCTTTCACAATCCAGTCCACTCTCCATTTATCTGCCACAGTGATTTTTCTACAACACTTGTCTAACCATGTTATCTTGATACTCAATAAACTCCACTGGCTCCCTGTTGCTTCCAGAATCAAAAACAAAATTTCTGAAGTTCAAAGTCCTTCATTATCTAGCCTCCTATATTACCTTCCTTCTTCCACCTTTTTCTCCATTACATACTCTTTGATCCATAGATTTAAGACATGGACAAACAACAATCCAGTGAAAATGGTCTCTTTGGTATTACATGAATATGACACTTCATTTCTGAGATCTCCAAGCCAGGTCTTCCTGGACCTGAATCAATTCTCTATCCACTACACTATATTCTTCTCCACTAGTAATGGGTAAAGAATTCCCTGATATATTTGCCTAATCATAGGAAATTTATGCCTAAGTATGAGAGATAGCAAACCCTGTGCCTAAATTAGAAGAGAGAAAATGCGGGAAGTTGTATTGCTATCACCTGTTTCAAAAGAAACTGGTACTTGTTCTAGGCAGTCTGATTCTTTCTTTAGTCAGAATGGAGCGGTTTGATTTTGCTTCCTAGTCCAATTCACCAGATGAAGAAGTATTCAGAACTCTAATACAAAGGGCATTACTTCTTAAACATGCATGCTACTAGTGCCATAATCTCCTTTTCCCACACACAACATTATTCACCTTTGAAAGAAGTTATCTATGATCTGAATTTCAGGTATCTAAGAACACCTGAAGGGATTATGCCTGTGATAGCCTTATCACAGGGAACTCTAGACAAGAAACCTCCTTCTACCAATGCATGCCTTTTCCTTCTTTGGAACGCACATTTATAGAGAGTCGCATCTATTGTATTTACTGAGAGGTTAAGTCACTTGCCCAGGGCCACACAGTCTTTAAGTCATTGGAGGGACTGGCATACATATTTTTTGTGGCTTTGAAGTCAGATATGTATTCAGCCAACATAAAAGATCATTGATAGATTTTGAACAGAATAGGGACATGGATAGATTTGCCCATTAAGAATCTTAATATGGCAGTTGTGAGGGACAAATCAGAGAGGAGAGAGCCTAGAGATGGAATACTTATCAGGAGATTAATGCAATAGACTAGAGTGGTGGCAATAAGTGCTTGTATGAGGTTTGGGAATTCTGAAAATTCAAGGAAGAAACATGTAAAATGAAGAGATAAAATGGATAGAACTTGATGTCTGATTTGATTTGGGAAATATGAAAAAGGAAAACCTGTAAGAGCAAATCCAATACAACAGAATCCAACAAGCACTTATTAGGCATACCTATTATATGTGAAATATCAAGTTAGATCCTGGGGACTAAAAAACAATAATAAAAACATCAACAACATCCCCAGCAACAACACACTTCCTACTCTCAATAAACATTTAACGTCCGAGGTAGGATTGTAAAGAAAGTCAAAGTTCTGGGCACAGATGACTTTGTGAATAGTGAAACTTAGATTGACTGTAATGACTGTAGATTGACTGCCTAGAACAAGTACCAGCGATTCACTGATCACTCCAAACCAGGGCCCAGAGACATCAAAGTACTCAATCCAAATTCCTAAAAATATAAAAAACCAACTGAGTATCAAAACCAAAATCCACTCCCTTTTCTACTAAATTACACTACTCAAACAAGAATGAAAACCTTTATTAGGCCGTAGAGGCAGTGCAAATCAAGGGTTCTGAGTACTGAGTATCAAGGAAGATTTCAGAGGAGATGGTATTTTTCTGGGACCTTAAAAGGAAAATGCATAATTTTAATAATTGGAGGAGGAAGGAGAATGTGGTCAGGGCATTCCTTAAAGAATGAAAGGTTTGCGTAAAAACAGAAACATAGGAGAGTACAAGGAATGTGTTTAGAGTATGACATCAATTTAGGTAGAAGGATGTCACTTTATGGAGGATTTTGAAATCCAGGTAGCGCACTTTTATTTCAACATAAAAAGAAGTCAGGAGTCACTGAAAGCGGTTAAACAGAGGAATTACATGACAAAAGCAATGTTTTCCATCAGAGATTTTTTGAGAAATGTACTAGAGACAGGAGAGTCCTAAACCCGATGAATTTTAAGCATGTGGAGCATTGGAAGCTCTATGTGTAACGTACTTTAGAAAAGAGTGTTAGAAGACAGAACATAGAATGTCACAGCTGGAAAAAACCATCAACAGCAGAATAATTGAATTTAAGGAAAACTTTTGTCATGTAATGTCCATACATAGAATTTATAATTTTAACTCTACATAGAGGGATTAAGAAAATAGATTATCAGAACACACAACACAGGATGTTACAGGATGTTACAGATGGAAGGGAACTTTGAACCACTTGGATCAATTCCTTTCATTTTTGAAATGTGGAAACTCAAAGCCCAGAGAGGGTAATTACAAGATCAATGTAGGGATAATGGTCAGAGTGGGAACAGAGGCTGGTTCCAGAACTGAATGGATTGCCATCTCTCCTTCATGTTATTTATCACAAGTTAAATAGTAGTCGTCAAAATTAGGGCGGTGTAGTACACTATCGCTAGTACACATGCTGTTAATTTCATTCTGAATAGACAGAATAGTAATATTTTCTTTTCCTATTCTATACCATTCATTCTATACCATACAATCTTATCTTATTCTATTCATCTCATTTTCATTCTAATCTCACTCTCAAGTGTATATCTATATATATATATATATATATATATAGTGTGAGTGTGTGTGTGTGTGTGTGTGTGTGTGCATTATTCTTTTCTGGATTCAAACCATCATTCATCATTTATGTATGTGAAAGAATAAGTAGGGACATGTACATAAATAATGTTTTTTTTGCTAAGAGAAATAGTTGCAACTGTAAATACCACTTGGATTCCTTAAGACTTCCAAAGTGTACTCTTTTGAGACAGTTAACCTTTCTTCTGTCTTTTATATGCCTTCAATATTAATTATAGATCTCTTAGTAAGGACCAGAGATTTGATAACATATTCTATCCTTGGTATAAGATAGAAAGACCTTTTTGAGGTTTTTTTTTTTTTAATCCGGTTTGGAAACTTCATACGTGAATGTGTTTGTTAAACCTTGCAAAGATAATTGGGCTCTTCATTGTACCAGGCCTCATTACTATAGGGAAAGGTCTGCTTTGAGTACTTTTTAGGAAGCTAACATTCTTCACTGTTTTGGACAATAAAGGACAAATAATATGGTAGTGTTTTCATTTGTGATGGTGTGAGCTCCTTCTCTTGAAAAGGTAATGAGAGATAATTTTACAGGTATCTATGCAAAATATATAGCAAGAGAGAAGCAATCAGAATGTTTATCTATGGATAAATGGACCTGAAAAATATTGAACCAACATTTTTCATCTGAGAAACCTGAGAAATTTTCTCATCTTTTTATTTTACAGATCAAAAACCTGAGGCTTACAAAGTTTAAATAAATCATATACCATCACACAGCTAGTTAGTGGAAGAGCTGAACTTAGAATTCCACTTTCCTGATTTGTAATCAAATGTTCTTCTCATTCTATTATGACTTCTTAATCTGGATCCTTTGATTTAAAAAAAGTAATGAACATTTTTCAAAATAATTTCCTTGTTTGATATTGTTTATGTATTTTACTTTATTAATTTTTTAAAAATCACCTAAGAAGTCATTAAAAAGAAACCCATGACTCAAATTCAGGACAATTCCAAATACAAAATAGATGATGTAATTAATTCAAGATATCATAAATAAAGTAACACTATTAGTTACCTACAAAGTACAAAAAAAGATGAAGCAGAACATACCACATTGGGAGTAGTTAGTGCAAAAACAAAGATTCTTAGAGAAAATGGCAAAGAATGATGAACAAGCATTAACTAATTACCTAATATGTGCCTACGAGCAGCTAGGCCAGGCAGTGGAAAGAGAACAAGGCCAAAATGTCCCAAACTTCCCAAAGACATGAGTTCAAATCCAGTCTCAGTCACTGTAGATGATTCATTTAACCCTGTTTGCCTCAGTTACTTCATCTATAAAATGAGCTGGAGAAGGAAATGGTCAATTACTCTTTGCCAAGAAAATATCGAATGAGATGACAGAGTCAGAACTGACTGAAATGGCTCAACAACAACAATAATGTGCCAGAAATTGTGCCAAGTATTTTATAAATATTATCTTATTCAAGAGTCACAACAACCCAGTGAGTTTGGAACTGTTATTATCCTCCTTTTATATCTGATGATATATGGCAGACAGAGATTAAGTTAATTGCCCAGAGTAACAGATGGTAAGTGTCTGAGGCCAAACTTGAACTCAGATCTTCTTGATTCCAGGTCCATAACTCTATCCACTGTGCCATTTCACTTCCCCTAGAGGCACAATGATAAGTACAAAGATGTGTATGTGATGAGAACTCAACGTACAATCATTTCTTAGGTCTGGAAGGGTTCTTTGGTGATCCTTGGTCCAAACTCCATTTTATAGATGAGGAAACTGGTGGCCATTGAAGACAAATTATCTAGCTTAAGGTAAAGGCCATACCTGGGACTCAAAATTTGTGACCCACAAATGATACCCTCCATCTCTTAGCTTTGGGCATTTTCTTTGGCTGTGCTCCATTCCTGGCCTACTCTCCCTCTTCTTCCCTAACTTTTGATCTCCTTCATTTCTTTTAAATCCCAACTAAAATCCAAACTTCTACTGGAAGCCTTCACCAATTAACCACTCTAGTGCCTTCTCTCCATTAATTATTGCCTATAGGCGGTGTGTGCGGTGTTTAGGGAGGGCTAGCACCTCTGGTGCTAGGGCTTTCCAAGTCCTTTTCAAGGCTACTCATTTACCTTTGGTGCCTACCTTCACCCAACTCTCATCTATGACTTCAAGAAGCAATAGAATGTGCAGCAGTCACACCCTGGTAAAAAACCATCTCAGCAGAAAGGCTAAAACAAGTTGAGCGTAACCAATAGGCTTCAGATAGGTCAGTGAGTTAGATGGGTGTCCACCCCAAGTCTTGAAACAATTCCTTCATCAGAATGGGCCAATGAGAACAATTTGTTCCAGCAACCACAAAAGTGGCTGAAACAAATGCTGGAGTTTAGAGCTTGGTCAGACATCAAAGAAGCCCAGGTTATCTACTACATCCTAGGCCATCACCAGTCATCCTGACTTTGATCTTGCCACCAGACTTTGAAGACTCTGGAAGAGAGAATAAGGCTGATGACTGTGCAAGTCTGCCTCCCTTAAATCCAGTTCACCAGAGAATAAAGACATCACCCTGTGATGTCATTGGTCCTCTTTGAAATAAAATGCGTATTGAACTTTTATATAGCTTGCTTATACTTATTTGTTTGTATGTTGTCTCACTCATTAGATTGTAAGCTCCTTGAGGGCAAAGATTTTCTTATTCCTCTTTTCATATCCCAGCAGTAAGCATAGTGCCTGACACATGTGTTTACTCATTGATTGATCCCAAGTCTGATCGTTCTGCCACACCAAGGTACTATATACTATACTATATACTAAGGAATGATGTCTTTCTTAAAACTATGGCTACAAGTTTTAATAAATTGATCTTTGCAAATTTAGTTGAGTAATCCACTATAATTTGTAATTTATATATTTATATATTCATATATCTATATCATCTACCCTTGAATATATTCATGAAGAGCATCATTCCATACATGCAAAGGGCAGCCCCTCCACGACTTAGCTGACAATCTTCATGCTTTTCTATGAGCAAAAAAGTTAAATAAAATAAAACCCAGTAACTTATTACTAGTTATGAACTATTTCTCAATATATCAAAGATGAATCTCTAATCACAGCTGCATAGTATATTTCTCAGCTTAAACTTAAACCATTTCTAGCAAAGTGAAACTAAATAGAGTTTCTCTCCTCTTGCAGGGTCTTTGTGTTTTCAGGGTCACATCCACTACCCTATAAATCATCAGACAAGAAGTTTACTTTATTCAAAATTCTATATATAAATCTTAAATTCCTATTAAAAGATTTATAATAAATGGTTATTAATATAGTTGGAACAAAGTGTCTGATAGCATGTGAGGTGATAGTGAGGATAATTTTAGGTCGAGACTTGCAATATTTTAAACAATGAAGAGAACTTATAGCATCTTAATGTAGCATTAACTCAAAACTAAATTGTGTATTGAAATTAAATATGCAGTTTCTCAAATTATATATACTTACATATATACGCATATGTGAATGGATGCACACACATATAAAATAAATCTACAAAATGTGTATATATGTATGTATATTTGTTCCAACATATATTCTTTTGTTGCTTAGACATAAAGGAAGAAAACTTTAGGCAAATTAGTTCTTCTTGATATGTTCCTATACCCAATAATATCAACCCAATCTCCTCTTAATTGAGTTTCTGCTATCTCCTTTCCAATAATTCCTCTGTTACTTTGAGATATCAGGAAAGTACAAGGATTTCTGTGAAACCTCTCTTCTGCTGCATAGGATTATATTCTCTCATTAAATGTAGGTTGATAATAATTATGATGGTCAGATGGCTTGATCTTAATGAAGGAAAGGAATGCAAACAATGCAAAATCTCAAAATCATTTTCATGCAATGAAAATTTATTCAAATAAGAGTCTTTTTCAGTTGTTCTTTGTGGCCCTGATATTAATACAGGAGGAGTTTTCAAAGGCTTTGATGGGAATGGCAATTTCTTATAGGCCCTGCCATACTGGAACAACTTAATGTTTAATCCTTAGGCCTGGCCAAGTGTTATATAGCATTTGCTGTTGAAGAACCAGCAAATTCAGCAGGAAGAGCCCATTAACATGGAGTTTTTTTTTCCCAATACCCCAACCACAACTAACAAACATTTATTAAGTGCCGACTGTGTGCAGAGCACTATGACTCAGATTTGTGAGGTGAAAATATGGAAAGGTTGCTCTCCTCATATTTAGTCTTGTAGAAGAATAACCACAAGCACAGAACACTAAATATATGGTGAGTGAGAGAAATGCAAAACAAAATTACACTCAAAATCTGAAGGAGAAGGTTATGACCATCCCAGGGGATGCATTTTTGACCAAAGTTATTCATGAATATGTAGCTAGAAATTAAATTCCCAAGCTTCAAGATGCAGCATAAACCCAGATAGTGAAAAAGTAAAGTATTTTTTTAGCTTCTGACTCCATTAAGAATCCTAAACAAATAAGGATGTATAGAAAAATGTAACGTATCTAATAACAAGCAGCATGGAGGCACTGTAATGTGGCGGCTGGAGAATTGGACTCAAATCTTGCAGCAAAATTTACCTGGGCAAAGCACACCAGGCCTTGGAGTCAAAAACATCTGAGGTCAAGTCCTGTCTCTAATACTTACTACCCATGTATCCCTAGGAAAGTAATTTACCCTCTCACAGCCACTGTTTCCTGAACTGTAAACTGGGGATGATAACATTACCTGCTTTCTAGGGTTGTTGTAAAGAAATACTATGCATAAAGCACTTAGCCAAATGCCCAGCATATAGTAAGATAGATAGGTGGATGGATGGATGGATAGATAAATAGATAGATAGATAGATAGATAGATAGATAGATAGATAGATAGATAGATAGATAGAATGTAACATAGTCCAAATCTCTCATTTTACAGATAAATAAACTTAGACCCAGCAAAATAATTTCATACATCTCAGGATCATACATCTATAACAGCAAGGTACATCTGTGGCTATATAGACTGATTCAATCATTCTACAGATGAAGAAACTGCCCAAGGTCTCACAGATAGTAAACATCTGAAAGAAGAAAGGAAGGAAGGAAAGGAAGGATGGAGGGAGGAAGGAAAGAAAGAAAGAGAGAGAATGATAAAAAGAACCTTAAC
Organism: Pseudocheirus occidentalis; assembly: GCA_028646575.1. Taxonomy (NCBI): domain Eukaryota; kingdom Metazoa; phylum Chordata; class Mammalia; order Diprotodontia; family Pseudocheiridae; genus Pseudocheirus; species Pseudocheirus occidentalis. The sequence goes on from JAQQSW010021793.1 coordinate 8,873, forward strand.
ATTGCGCCCCATTCCACACTCTCCCCCACTATGTCCTTTCACTTGTTACATGCTTATTACATTCTTGACTTTCCTAGTCACCTTGAATCCAAGGTGAAGAAGAAAGATCTGAACTCTGGTCCTCTGACTCTAAAGACAGTGTTCTAGCTACTGTTCTAGGGTGAAGAAGGGATCCAGATGAAGTTTTCTAGGAAAATTTGACCCTTAAAGATTTTTTGCAGTTTTGAACCCATCACCTTAGAAAGTGCACTCTGTGTAGCAAGAAAGTGACATACACATGCTGGGGCCCCTTACTTCCTTTTTCTGAACATTTACATAGTTCTTTTAAAATCTTTTATTTCAGTGGATAATTTAAGAATTTAATTCTTTTTCTTTGGATGGTTACTTCTCAGTACACAACATAATATCTCATATGTAATAGGTGATGTCATTACTTGATTTGTTGAATTGGCAAGTTTTTCATCAAGTACAAATTTCACAAATTCTATGAAGCTTTCCCTTTTGTCCTCCCCACTTTATCTGGGGATTGTATGTGTTAGGATCAAAAGGGAGGAGGAACTCTTGTGCTTTCATTGAACCCCTCTCATATGATTAGCATGTTCTGTTGTGCCATATGCATCTATGTGCCATATGCATCTACATTTCTGATCAGCTACACTAGCCAGTAAGCCCCTGGAGGCCTGGCACAGTGCTTTATTCAGATATCTATCTGCTTTTGGATCATGTCTAAGGCCTTATAAATATTAGGTACTCAGTGAATTAATTTATCTTTAGAGGCCTTATCTACAGGCCATGCCTACAAATAGCAAATGAAAAGTGAAATGAGTTGGTCTACTCTTCATATTCAGGAATGGAGAGATGTGAGACACATACATTAGGAAGGACATCAATATAACTTGGAAAACGAATCATTTCTAGGTCTGAGGAAAAGGAGAGAAACAATGATGAATACTAACCTTGGATCCAAGGTGACTAGGAAAGTCAAGAATGTAAAAAGCATGTAGCAATTGAAAGGCCATGGGGGGGGGGAGTGTGGAATGTGGGCAATGTGAAGATTCTTTTTATCACTCTCTCTCTTTCCTTCCTCCCTCCCTCCCTCCCTCCCTTCCTTCCTTCCTTCCTTCCTTTCTTCCTTCCTTCCTTCCTTTCTTCCTTCCTTCCTTTCTTTTACATTCATTGATTTTTAAAATTTCTTTATGAACTGACTTTTTAAAATATGAAAGTAAAGTTATTTAAAAGAGGACAGTCAAATCATCATGATGATATATCATTCTGGTGATTTCTTTTATGAAACTGATTCTGAAATATAATTTATTTTCTTTCTTAGAAATGCATTTCAACTCTGTTTTGATGTTTATAACTTATTTTGGAGTTGAGGTACCACATCTCACCAGTCAGATTGGCTAAGATGACAAAACAGGAAAATGACAAGTGCTGGAGAGGATGTGGAAAAATTGGAACTCTAATGCATTGTTGGTGGAGCTGTGAACTGATACAACCATTCTGGAGGGCAATCTGGAACTATGCCCAAAGGGCTATAAATAATACCATACCCTTTGACCCAGTAATACCACTTTTGGGGTTGTATCCCAAAGAGATCACAGAAGTGGGAAAGGGTCCCATATGTACAAAAGTATTTATTGCAGCTCTCTTTGTGGTGGCAAAAAACTGGAAATTTAAGGGATGCCCATCAATTGGGGAATGGCTGAATAAGTTATGG
>JAQQSW010021794.1:0-10592 GCA_028646575.1 Pseudocheirus occidentalis
CTACTACTACTGCTACTACTGCTGCTGCTGCTACTACTACTACTACTACTACTACTACTTCTACTACTACTACTACTACTACTGCTACTACTACTGCTACTACTGCTGCTGCTGCTGCTGCTACTACTACTACTACTCCTGCTGCTACTACTCCTGCTGCTACTACTACTACTACTACATAGATAGATAGCATTTAATAGTGCTTTAAGGTTTGCAAAGCACTTTTAAAATTCTATCTCATTTTATCCTCACAATAACCCTGGCAGGTAGGTGCTATTATTAGCTCTGTTTTGAAACTGAAGCAGAAAGAAGTTAAACGACCAGCCTAAGTCACACCATAAAAAGTGCCTAAGTCCAGGTTTGAACTCAAGTCTTCCAGACACCACGTCCAGTACTCTATACATTGTACCACCCAGCTGCCTCATTTCCAACATTCCAACCTATAACACCCACCAATTCCTCCACGTTGGTAAGTGTCAGATCCAATAAAGTATATCCCTAATTCCACAGGGGCAGCTAGGTGACTCAGTGGATAGAGGGCTGGGCCTAGAGTCAGTAAGACCAGAGTTTAAATCCAGCCTCAGACATATATTAAATATGTGACCTCTAAATCACTTAACCTCTGTTTGCCTTAATATGTTGGAGAAGAAAATGGCAAACTATTCCAGCATCTTTACCAAGAAAATTCCAACAAAGAGCCAGAGACAAACGAACAACAACAATAATTCTATTTATCAAAAGATAGAGGCACATCATTAATGCAAATTAAAACATTACTAGTGACACTGATACGAAAACATTAAAAACCACCCTTTTAGTTCTACTGAAAATATCAAGACATGATTTTCTCTAAAAGCCCCTTCTAGATTTAAAAGGTATGTTAGGGCAAGAATAAAAGGTCTTTCTTAGGGAAATGGATTTATGGTGGTAACCAAATTTAGAACAAAGTACCTCTTGTATGATTTCAGATATTGCCTTCCCAGTCCCACAGAAGTGACTTGAGCTACTGACCCATCTAAGGGCAGTTTCTTCCTTCCCCAAACTCTGAAAAAATGGCACTGTGACTCACCCTTCTCCTTTCATAAATTTTGATATTGATCTTTCAAAGGCCTTTTTCAGTCTCTTGAGGGAAATGGTTAGGAAAGTAATAAGGTAGTGACTATAGTTAGGCAACTATTCTGAAATTTTAATTTTAACCCCAAATTGTATTTTGAAATATTGTGATTTTTGTTCTCCTAGATTCTAATAAGTGTTACATCAAACTCTTGGCTTAGGGGTGGGGGTGGGGAATGTTAAATGGCATGGAGGAGATAGGAAAGAGACTACGTCAGTTTGTATATATCTCTCTCTAAGCTACAAATGGTTTGGATATTAGTGTCAAACTCAACACCAAAATAGAAATCCTGAAAATCAAAGGAGAGATTAAAAAATTAAAAGTTAAAAAAAAACCTGAACTAATAAAACTTGGGGGTAGGGGTATATTTTTTAAAAAATTAAATAGATAAGGCATCAGAGAATTTGATTTTTTAAAGTAATTACAATTTTAAATGTTCAATTGAATAAAATTATTTCTGATGGACTTGTGACTAAAGCAGTATGATTTACACACACAGAGACACAGACACCTCTTTTTCCTCTGATACTGATTTGGGAAGAGAGAGAGAATTCTAGACAGAATTCAACATCTATCTAGATGTCTAGAAAAACAAAGTTCCCTCTCATGCCTCTCTTCCAGTCTTGGGATCTATTTCCTGATTCCTCATTTATTTCTTCTGTTGGTCCTGGTGGTCTGTAATATAGTCTAATGACAGTATCACTTCTGTTTCTGCCTCTGTTATTCCACCACATTTTCCTACTCATTCCTAAATTAATTTACAAGCGTTTATCTTTAATATACAATGCTGCCCCACCCCAGATTTTTTTAACCTATCTTTTCCCTTATAATTAAGTAGTGATTCTCAAATACCTGGGTGGGGGACTTTGGAGGGGGGGGTGTCATAAACATAGGATTCCAGCTAAAAATTATTTAATGGCAACTTAAGCACTAAATAATTGTAGATTATGAGTAGTTTATTACCCCCTGGAGTTCACAACACATTTTTTTTTTGGTTGAAATGAATTTGTGGAATGAAAAACAGTAAGAACTACTGCATTCTGGTATACCTACCTACCTCTGCCCCTATGCTATATTCCAGTAAAGGTTCTCATCCCTCCAGGTCATGATAAGACTTGTCAGATCAAACCTGATTCTTCACAACGTTAGGATTACTAGTTCATCTGGCTTATTACCCATACTTTGTACATTCATCCTAGAGCTAACTTTAAATTTCTTCAAAAAATAATTTATATCTCATAATTTATTTCAACTGCAGAGCCACAGAACAGCATCAGTTAAGCTATGAACTCTTAGAACTTGAAAAGACCACAGAAATAACTATCCAACAATTTGAATGCTTTATTATGTTCCTATAATAAAGAACTGGCAAGTATGAGTTTTGAAAGAAAAAAAGAACTTAAAATATCCCTGCTGACCTTGACATAATGCCCCTTCTCATATTCATTACTCTATTTGGCAACAAATAAAAGCTTAAAACGAAGATAATATTTCCAGTACTTACCAAAATAAGCCCTGAGATTAGCGAGGAAGTGCCTGTCAGGGCCACATAGAACTTCGGTGTTAACGTGTTCAAAAACATACTCACTGAAGGGGGAAAAAAAAGAGAAAGAAGAATAAGAAATATGAATGTCAATAACATTTACTCTCTTCTATCTGTTTCAGTCCAAATAATTTTAATTATCTAAAACACAGTAGAACCCTATTATCAACTGACTCCTTGGGGGGGGGGGGGCGGTGCGGTAAAGGATATACAATGGATCCAATCACAAATCTTGAACCATAAAAAATACAGCAACTGTTAGCTCTATCTCCAAACACTAGCCTTGTTACAACATTTTCCATTATGGTTACAACTGAATACTTTATGCAAACAAGCTAGTTATTTAAATGTCAACCAAATGCAGGAAAGACATACCTTTATTTTTGTTGGCCCAACAGACTGAGCTCTTGAAAAGTTAAAGTTTTAACAATTCTACAGATACAAAAATAAGTAGAAAAGAACAGTGACTTAAGATATTGTATCCCCATGGTAACCAAAGAGAAGGTTAAAAATTGGATGTTCACTGGTAAAATTCTAAAACTTATTCATAGGACTGCTGGGCTGTCCTATTTACAGAACAAATAAACCATGCCAACATACAACTTTTCATCCAAGTACTCTTCCTGCAACCATCTTAAAAACCAATTTCTTTCCTACTCATCGGTTCACCCAATTCATTTACTAAAACAATCTGAGTTACTGAATTGATTTTTACTACTTATATACTGTTTTTCAAAGTACAGACAATGCTCAAGTTCAGCAGATTTTAAAGTTATCATAACATTATCTGTCTATACACTGTTACACTGTAATTTTAATTATGCATTTGTTATTCAGAAATTGTCCTTTTAATGTCCTGAACTGCTGATTTATCGTTCTACTTTTTCTAAGCAACACGCATTCAACACATTTATGTTTCCTCACCACATCCTTCATTGGAAGAAAGCCAGTTATTAGCTACAATTTTAAAAACGCAAAAGAAAAGAACTGAGCAGTAGTGTAACTAGGCTGCACAGGCCAATAGCCCTGGGGCACCGCCAGGAAGGGCAGAGAAAGAGGAGAGAGTGAGGGAAGTCATTGAAGTAAAGCAGACATTTATGTTCTAGTATCAAAATAACTGGAGGGTCCCAAAGTAGTTTGTTCGTGGGAAGGGTAGAACAACTGAAAGAAAGATCATGGTGGAGCTAGAAGAGAGACAGTTCAGCTAGTTTTGCCAAGTGCAAAAATTGCTATTTGTCATTTTCAAAGATAATAGTGGAAGAAAGAAATTAAAGGCTGGAGTTACTGATTCATAATTAGATTCTACAGATCTGGAATTCATCTATCTATTGATTACAACGGAATATCTTTCTGCCGTCCAAATCTTACCACCTACTCCCTCCTGTCCTATTTTTCTATATGCTATTAATAAGAGAAGGTACACCGTATTCCTTGTGTGAACATGAAACATGAATATATTACTTTATTCTGAGTGAATTTTTAAAAATAAACCTGCTGAAACTACAATAGAGATTAACCTAAATCAGAATCTCTTGAAACCTGGTATTGATTCTCCAATTGTGGATGGAATGAAGTGAGATGGAAAACATTTATGACAGTCCCAGAAAAAAAGTTTATATGTGTGTGCATGTATGTGTGTGAATATATATGTATAAGTATGGGTGCATGTGTGCATGTATGTGTAAAAAGGAGCTCAATTCCATTAAAAGAAGAAATCCATTCATATACTGTTAAAATTAAACATAGATAAAGCACAATTCAGTAAATACTGAATATAATACAGCAAATAATAGTAATACATACATATACTTCAGTTCTTCATTATATTAAAATCAAAGAGAAAGAACATGAAAATGGAAAGAATGCAAATTAGGCAGGAGAGGGCAGTAAATTCAGAGACAGAGAATCAGAAAGTGAATGACAAAAGTTAAAATCTTATGTTCAGAAATAATTCCATCTTTTATGATATTGTCAGTAAAAAATTTAAAAAGCCACATTCCACGTCTACAATTATATAAATGGAATGTCAGTACTGGATACTTTTTCCATGGTCTGAATGAAACCTAGTTCATAAACTGGAGCTCCTCTAGTGTGGAATAAAGTTATTAAGACCAGGGAAAGAAAACAGACCAAACGGTAGCATCTCTCAGTAAATTACAAAGGTATGAGGATATAGGAAGCCAACAAGCTTGTTTTCAGAAGAAATGTTTTCACTTAAATTGATTGAGGTGAATGAAACAACACAAGAACACCTTGTTCCTTTTGATTTTATTATCATTAGTATGTCCTGATAATGCAATTGATTACTACTTGATTTCAGGTAACAAAAGGACTCCATCTTCAGATGGAGACAACCATTAATAAACCAAATGAAGACAATCATCATGGAGTCTATTTTATTTTGGTACATTCTGCTACAGTTAACAGGGAAAAGTGATCCACATTAGTCTTCAATAATAATGGGTAAATCTGAGGAAAGCATAACAAATTCTGTAATCATTTAATCAGGACAAAACACTAGTATGTTTTGAAAAAAACAGATTTTTTTGTATGGCTTTGAAAAAATACATTCATCATGATGGAATGTAAATAAATGTACATCATGGACCTGATAGATTTTTGGATTTAAATGAAAAGTTATGAATTTCTCTATCCAGACATATGCATTTCAGGGAGTTAAATAAATACAGGGTGTCTCAAAATTCTTAGTTCAGTTTTTAAGTCTTAGCAGCTTAAAACTAAGTTTTAATAGCTTCTAACTGCACTAAGACTTCTGGGACACAAAACATACCGAAAAGTGTTACTGAAAAGCATTAGGCATAAAGAAAAGAAAAAAAGAAAATTGAGTCCTTTCATTAGGGAAGGAGAAAGCTCTTAACCAATTACACTAAAAGGCAGTCAATTTTAATACATGCTTTTATTTCTTTGAAGAAAAATTGCATGTGCTCCACTGGGATGAAAGGGGGAAAAAGCTGCATTGAAATGGGAGAGGATCTACTTAAAGAATACTCAAGTAAATTAGATTGTTCGAGTCCACAGATTTGAATGACCTACAACTGAGGGCACCTAAGGAATTAGCTAAAATGGTCACAGAAGCCATTCATAATTATCTTTGAGTATTAGTGGAGGCATGGTAAGATTCCTGAAAACTGGGAACTGGAAAACATACCACCTGCATTTTCAAAAGGGGAAACAGAAAATTCAATTGGATTTCCAAACCTTTTCATATGCTAAAACATATAACAACAGAAATACATAATCTCAACCAGCCCAACTTTATAAATAAATTCTTTCAAGCTCTTCTAATTTCCTTTTAAAACCTGATAGTAAGTCTAATAAATCACAATGAAATAAAAGGTGTTACATATCTTATCTTACCAATGCTTTTAATTTGATCCAATATGACATCCTTAAAGCATAATTATCCAAGGTGCATTTATCATTTATTCAACGGCAACGTTTGGAATTGTATTAAGGGCAATTTTTAAGAAAGTGTACTTTAAGCTGACACAATTTTCTCATTTTTACTAGTGACCAAAGATAACCAAATACAAAGTATGTTATTAAATGTGCCATAGGTGACAAATGAAGTGGGGGTGGTTTACAATTGGGAAAGTCAATTTAAAAATAAGTTCGCAAGTTAAGAAGGATGAATGAATAAAAACAACAATCAAAAGGGGCAAGTAAAAGACAAATGGGAAGAAGGTAAACACACAACCAGCTAAATATCGGAGAGCTCCGATATTTAGCCATGTTAGCATGGCAGAAAATTATCAGTGGAACTAGAGACAGTCATACAGGAAATACAGTGATCAAGGCCCATACAACATGGCACACACTGCATGCGGAGCTTTTCCGTACTCCTATCATGCAGGTTTTTTAAAACAAAGGCAAGTTCTTACTTTTAAAGCAAAATGTATTCTTGGAGACCTTCATGGCAAGCTAGCCAAAGGCAGGCTGGGCATGTCTGCATATACTGGCACATTTTTCTGCTCAAATACATTGCCATCATCAGTGGAAACTGTCCAGTAAGCTGGAAGGTGTGGCTAGCAGTGAATTAAAGGTATCTCTTAGGCAATGTTGAATAGGTGAGGCATTTTAAGGAGGGAAAAGTAAGGGCTTGTTAGTCCTACATTCATTTTAAGGTCACACAACTGAAAAGTAACAAACAACTTCAGGAAATTCTAGAAACACACTATGAGGTTGTTTTTTTTTTTTAAGTTTGGAAAATGGTCTCTACAAAACAAGTTCAAAGCTAGGTTCATAGAGAAAATATTTATGAGAAACCTGGTAGTAAATAGTCTCTAATGTAGGTTCTATAACTGGCAATGAAGGGTAATTTTCAATTTCCATTAGGATCACAGATCCAGAGCTGGAAGAGACCTGAGAGCCCATCAATCATAGACTCATTTACAGATAAGGAAACTGAGTCTCATAGATATTAAGTCATTTGCCCGAGGTCACAAAGGTCAGAAATATCAGAAGTGAGATTTGAACCCAAATCATCTGACTCTAAGTCTGAATTCTCTCCACTGATCCAGGGAGTGTGAGGCAAATGGTTTCAAGTGGCTGGTCTAAAATTTTAGATTAATCAAACAGTTTAGCTTTCCTGATTCTATGAAAATCTTTTATCTGCAAAATATCCTATGAAGAATTTGAAGGAAGGGCTACATGAGTAAAACTCAATTAAATGGAATAAACATTCCAGAGTGCACTCTTCCATCTCTTATTGCTTCTCCAAGGAAAGGCTCTGAGTCACCCTCTCATTCATTCAGAACTTCAAGACTGCTACAATTAAGTTCTTCAAGGAGTATGTCTGTGCATTGGTTATCAGATCAAGGTTTAAATTAGAGTACCAACAACTCAAAGTCTGTGGATGGTCCAAAAACTGTGGGATTCTTAGTAGCCTCTGCCTTGCTTTTCCCTTCCTTCTGGCAGCATCACTGCTGCTGCAAAAGGAGGGTGAACAGGAATGAGTGCCATTTTGTATTTTTCTTTGTTACATGAGTTGCCACTGCCAAAAAAATTCATCACCAACTGGCCAGTCTATTGGTGAAGAGCTTTCTGTATTTAGCTCAGTAAGTCTTCAGAAAATAGACTCAAGTCTGTCTGGGACTGTACTCAAAAGAACCTTTCCAATATGGTAGAAATGTGCCTGAGTCTGCACTTCTTAAGAACTTAAGGTCATGGACAAGGACATAAGGCCCCCAGAATAAGTTGCAACCAGAATATTTGGTAAGAATATTCACAATGATAAGAATACAGATCCATTTGGGTATTTTAGTAAGCACTATAGAAAAACATTCCAAAGGACTGGAAGGGAAGGTTCTAATTAAATTTTCTTAGTAACTGAGGATAAAACAAGGTACTTATTTCAACATACTGAAGATCTTTCAAAAATGTTTAAGTATATTTTCCTGGCTTAGTATACTTTGATTTCACTGGTAGAAGGAACTTTGGGTGAGAAAATACTCTCAAATCAGTTCAATAATTGTATTGCAACTTTGAGTTGCCTCAGCCACTGAAAAGTAAAATGATTTGCCCATGGTCACACTAGTCTATGTCAGAAAGATTTGAACCTAATTTCTCTACTCTGAGGCTAGTGGCTAGCCCTAGATTTACTATATCACTCTGCTTTTCTAGTATAGACAGTGGCCATAAAGAAACTTCTTTCCTAACCATGGATTATTAAGGGGGTGGGAGTGGAGAATGGGGGTTCTGGTAAATGTTTTACCACCAGCTCTCCAGAAAAAGAAAATATGCAGGAAACATGTTTTCAGTTTAATCCACTAGAATTTTCTCCATTACTTTTTTAAGTCTAGATAATCTGCAGAGCAATAAATTAAGCCCTGACCTCATGCCTGCTGACTTCTAAAACATAATTGCTCAAACAGAAAATGTGACAATTGTCTTTCATGGGTCCTTAAAAGCTGTGCCAGCAAACTCCTGATTTTACAGTATAGTACCTATTAGATCTACAGATGTCTGGGGGAAAAAAAGAGGGGGTTAAGGTAAATGTGTACTGGTAGAGCCAAGAAGGTGGCGTAGAAACAGCAAAGTTTCACAGCTCCCACAGAGCCACCCTAAACACCCATAAAATATGACTCTAAACAAATTTTAGGTCTCCAAAACTCTCCAAAATACAGAAAACACATCTCTCGCTGAAGGCAACTTGGCAGGTGGGGCTCATCACAGCAGGCTGGGAGCCATGACCAGCCCAGCCAAAAATCCGGCCAGGGCCCAGGCCCTAAAATCATGTCAGGGCTGGCAGTGACATTTTCCCTGACATTCTTGTTAAATTCATTTGTGGTCTGTGGAAGGAAGACTGATGATGTCATATTAAACCAAGAAATAGACCCAAGGGCATGAGTTTCCAAATGACTGAATTGGAAGAAATGAATGATCACCAGTGAACCAAAGTTACAATGCCTTTCAAGTCCTGAAATTGGACTATTTGGTTAGAGTAATGGTACAGTTTATTTCACTTAAATCAATATTTTGGTTATAGTTGAGAGTACAGAAATCCATCTAGAAATCCATGTTTATTGAAGATACAGTGGGTACAGCACTGGACCTGAGATTGGAAGAACCTAAGTCCAAATCCCACCTCAAAAATTTACTAGCTATGTCTCAATTTCCTCTTCTATAAAAATGGGGGTGATAATAGCACCTACATTATTGTAAGGACAAAATGAGAGATTTGTAAAGGACTACATAAATGCTAGCTGTTGTTGTTAATGGTGGAATACTAAAGCCAAGTGTTAACCTTATATAAAATAAATAATAATACAATAATGACAACATATTAAATTACCCGCTAAAGTTTACAAATCATTTTCACATACTTTGTATCATTTAGTCACTCTATAAAACAAGTCTGGGAAGAAACTTCACTCAAAAAAAATTCTTTTTTTCCCCTTTTTTCAAGGGTTGGGAAGAATATTATAGCATTATTTAGTCTACCAACTACAATTATAAATCTCAAGAAAAAAAGTTCATAAAGTAAGGAGCCAAGATGGTGGTATAAAAGCAGGAAAATTCTGCAGCTCCCCCACAACCACCTCAAATACCCATAAAATATAACTCTAAACAAATTTTAGGGTTCCAGAACTTACAAAATTGCAGAAAAACACATTGCCCGCTGAAGGCAGCTCGGCAGGAAGGGCTCATCACAGCACACTGGGAGCCAAAACCAGCCCAGCCTGAAATCGCGGCTTGGCCCCAGGGCAGCCAGGACAAATGCAGCAAGAGCCTTCAGGAGAGTGGATCAGCGGCAGCTGTGGCCATTTTCAGAATTATCAACCCATAAAAAACAAGAACAAAGTGAAAGGTCAGTGGAACTTGGCTAAATTCGAGGGAGAAAAGCAGGTTGGGCTGAACTGCCTCCAGGGCAAGGAAGCAGCAGAAGCAGCGGCCCTGCAGCCACTTCCACATGGCTGCTTCAGGAACTCCCAGCCTGCAGACCACAGGAAGCGGGGCCAAGCTATCATTCAGAGGCTAAGTGCTCTTACCTTAACCTGCCTGGATCCAGATTACGGTCTTGGATAGTGGTCCTGGAGTTGTTTTCAGTCAGCCAAGGCTGGTGGGGGCTGCAGTGGCCTCCTAACAGCCCCGGCAGATGTGAAAACCCCAGCGATTTGGGACAGAGCTTTCCCCTACTGAGCCTAAAAGTCAAATAATTCACTGGCAACATGAGCAGGCAAAGGAAGCAAAGCAAACCCAGCAATGCACCTTTTGATTCCTTTTTTGGGGACATGAGGATCAAAGCATGGAACAGGAGGAAGACAACACAGTCAGAACTCCCACACCAAAAGCTTCCAAGAAACATGTAGACTTCCTACAAGTCATAGAGCAGTTTAAGAAGGATTCTGAAAATCAAATAAGAAAAGTGGAGGAAAATTGGGAAGAGAAATGAGAATGATGCAAGAAAATCAT
>JAQQSW010021795.1:0-10592 GCA_028646575.1 Pseudocheirus occidentalis
CTATTTTGCATTTTATAATGCTCTCCAACTCTTCTTTGGTCACAAAGTCTTCCCTGCTCTATAAATCTGACAGGTAAACTATTCCTTGTTTCTCCAGATTATTTACAGTATCAGCCTTTATATCTAAATCATGCACCCATTTAGACTTGACTTTGGTGTATGGTGTTAGATGATGGTCTAGGCCCAGTTTCTGCCACGCTATATTCCCACTTTCCCAGCAGTTTTTGTCAAATAGTGAATTCTTAACCCAGAAACTGGGGTCTTTGGGCTTATCAAACAGTATATTACTATAGTCATTGACTACTAAGTCTTTTGTACCCAATCTATTCCATTGATCCACTACTCTGTTCCTTAGCCAGTACCAGGCAGTTTTGAGGACTGCTGCTTTATAATAGAGATTAAAATCTGGTACTGGTAGGCCACCTTCCCTAACATTTCTTTTCATTAATTGCCTTGATATTCTGGACTTTTTGTTTTTCCAAATGAATTTTGTCACTATTTTTTCTAGTTCTATAAAGTAATTTTTTGGTAGATTGATTGGTATGGCACTTTTAAATTCTAATTTAAAAGATTTTAAAGAACACCAAAAACCAGTTCCAAAAAAACTGGTAACTCACTATAATCTCGCATGTGCTGATCTAATTAGCTTCCCAGGGTTCAATTTTCTTAGTGCAGAGGATTCCTAGATCTATATATCCAGACCTAATCTGCCTCCTGACCTCCAGTCTCACATTACCAACTGCTTCTTGGACAACTGGAAAATCCCATAGATAGCTCAAATGCAATGCATCCAAACCTGGAACTAATTTTCTTTCCTTCCAATATCTCTCTTCCTAATATTCCTTTTATTATCAATGGTACCCACCATTTTCCAAGTTATCCACAACTGAAGCCTTGGTGTAATCTATGACTTCCCACTTGTATTCAGCCTGTACATCAAATCCATTGTTGTCTTGTCATTACCTTAATAATAACATCTCTCATATGTTTCCTTCTTTCCACCAGCTGGTACACGTACTTATATCTTCACAGTAGGACTATTATAATAACTTTCTGGTTAGTAACTCTGCTTCAAGTCTCTTCCCCATTCCAATTCATCATCCATCAGCTGCCAAAGGGATTTTTCTAAGCATAGGCCTGACCACGTTACCTCCCTTATTCAATTAACTCTAGTGACCAGCATCAAATTTTAAAAAAATTTTTCTCTTTGGCTTTTAAAACTCTCCATAATCTGGTCCATTCCTACTTTTCTAGTTTTGCACTTTACTCTCTTACATGTATTCCATGATCCAGCAGCATTGGCATGCTTGCTGCTCTTTGCACCCAACACCCCATCTCTCTACTCCTTACTTTCCTTTTATACTGTTTATACCCTGTATGTACAATTTTTAAAATATTCTGTCCTCCGCTTTAATGGGAGAGAGGGTATGTATCTTTGTATTCTCAGCACTTGGCAATGTTTAATAAATACTTGTTTATTAATTTATGAAACTGCCGGTTTCTTATGTAAAGCCTACTTTGTAAAAGCATGCAATCAACATGTTAATTTTATAGCTATCTTGTTTGTCTATTTCCTTCTGAAATTCCTTCTGTTTTCTTTTTTACATTTAAAAATGTTTCAATGACCCTTTTTGCTTTTTTTTTTTGAGTGGAAAGGGGCAACATCATTAGTAGCTACCCTCTCTTCATTTCCCTCACCAAAGAAAACAATCTTTATAGCAAATAATTTTAGTCAAAACAAATCCAGACACTTGCCACATTCAAACATGCATGTCTTATTTTGCACCTTGTGTCCATCACTTCTCTGTCAGGAAGTAGGAGGTATGTAGCATGCTTCATCAGTCTTTTGGAGTGCTTGTTGGTAATTCTATTGATCAGAGTTCTTAAGGCTTACAGGGTTTTTTTTTTTCTTCACAATACTACTGTCAGTATATAAACTGTTCTCCTGGCTCTGCTCAGTTCATACAAATGTCCCCATATTTTTCTGAAATCATTCTTTTGACACAATGTTCTATCACATTCATATACCATAATTTGTTCAACCATTCCCCATTTGATGAATACTGCCTTTATTTCAAGTTCTTTGCCAGAACAATGAAAGATACCACAATTATTTCTGTACAAATGACTGCTGTTACTATTTATTTGATATCTTTGGGGTGCGGACCTAGTAGTGGTATCACTGGGCAAGTCACTCTAGAAAGAAATTTGGAACTATCCCCAACAAGTCATTAAACTGAATTCTTTTTGACCCATCTATATGACTGTTAAGCATATACCTTAAAGAGACACAAAGAAGAGCTTGTGTACAAAAATATTCATAACAGCACTTTTTGATAAAACAAAGAACTGGAAACTAAGGGGGTGCTTATGAACTGGGGAACTACTGAACAAATTATAGTAGATGAAATGGAATAGTATTATGTCAAAAACTACAAAAGAAATGAGTTCAAGTAAACCTGGGATGACTCATATGAAATGATACAAAGTGAATAAAAACAGGGAAACAATTTACACAATGACTGCAACAACAATAATGAAAGCAACTTTGAAATGCTTAAGAACTCTGAGCAATGTCATCATCAATCTCCTTCTGAGAACTAAAGATGGTACATGTGTTTGATAGAGGTGATGGACTAGAGGTACAAAATGAGACATACATTTTTGGATGTAGCCAATACATGGCTCCTTTTCAAGTGACTATATTAACTTATTATGGGGGAGGGTTTAAAAACTTTTTGGGGAGGGGATAAGGAAAGGAAACTGTTGATAAAAATGAAAAAAGATCAATGAAGCATTTAGACAACTACACAAGTAAGAACAGAAGGAATATCAGAGGGAAACAAGGACAAGTCATGCTGAATTTATTAGACTGAAAAAAAAGAAGCCCAAGTTGTATGGAAGGACTATGATGATATTTTTTCCTCCCTTCTTTCTTCTGGAAATGTTCATATAGCAAAATATATGGATCTAGTTTTCTCAACTACACCCAGTTCTCTATCTTTGTAGCCTTTTCTCACCCCAGCTTTCCTTTGAGCATTAGTTATGGCAACTACTTTTGATTTCTGTCATCTTTTGATAAATTGTATCAATGAGTTATTGAAATGAGTTCACCACTCAAAGCAAAATTCATTTGTGTAATCTCAGAGACAGCGTCCAGTTATTAAAATACTTAATTGAGAAAATGAAAATCATTCAGAGAATTCAACTAACTGTATCAGACCTACCCAATTCACAGACGGCGAAAATCTGCTCCTAATACCTCAGTTTTTCATTTGTAAATTGAGGTGTTGAATTAAGTGATCTCTCAAGTTCCTTCTTTGAGCTTTAGGGGAAGACCATCAAGTTAATTTAGATATAAATAAGAACATAATACTTTAATATTTCAGTGGATCTAGACTATCATTAATAAAGGTATTCTTTCAGTAGTCAGAAGCCTTAAATCATCTATGTCTTCTCCTTCTATGTGATTCTTATGTAAATGTTCTCTTAAATCCTCCATAGAGTATCAACCCAACATACCACGGAATCCTGGTCTTAACATTTCGTGGGGGGCCAGCTCAGCACTAGAATTGTATTGTCCTTCTTGCTCTGTTTTGGGACCATCCTGTTTTCTGATCATGTCCTGGAAGGTTTTATATGACTGTTTTGTCTGCAAGTTATCAATGGTAATATGTTGCAACCTGTTTGCGCTCACCATGCCCCTCCATGTTGCCTCCAGATCATGTACCATTTTAGTTTTTCAATGACTGGGTGTTCTATGTGATGATAGAGACTAGACCTGTGATTTCATCAATATAGGGAATTCCCAAATGAGGAAACAAGTCAGTACCTTCCCTGAAAATTATAGTCTCAGCGAGTTTTCTAGACTGGGCATTGAGAGGTTTTGTCTTGGCTATAGCCACATAACCAATGTGCAGAGGAGCAAGCCTTGAATCCAGACCTTTCTGACTCTGAGGCTAGCTGTCTACTACCTTTTGCTGTTCCTACAAGAGAATAACAATGTTAAAAAAAAAAAAGAAAGAAAAGATGAGAAAGAACACAAAGCTTCAGAACAACAGTAAATAATCATGGTGAGTTTTAAGATGGCCTGTTTTTATTTATAGCGTGCAAGAGGAAGACTTAACTGACTTTTCAACTCATGTTTCCCTTACACTTTGTACAAACAGCCCACTGCCTGACCTGGCATTATTGTGCTACGAGACATTAAGCAGGCTTCTTGTAGCACAATGGGATAAAGCCACATGTGTGAGAATAGTAGCTTTCATTAAGGACACAAAGATTAGCAGAGAAAGAAAAAGACACTGCATTGAGCTACATCAGAATCCCTAAGTTTGTTCTGAAGCTAAGTACCAAGTCCTAGCATATATTCTTTATTCCATAAAGTTGAAGGTAGCTTTATTCCATAGAAGGAAATAAAGATCACATCAAAACACCCTATCATAAATTGTTACTGACCACCATTAGAGAACAAGCACAACCACAGAAGGAGCCCTGTGCTTGAGTGAAGTGAGACCTTGGCATCTTTAGAATGTGGAATCTTAGGCAAGTGCTATTTTACACATGGGGAAATGGAGTCTTTAAGATTAACGCACATAGCACCTTTCTTAAAGAGTTGTTGTGACAATTAAATGAGAATATATGTAAGGTGCTTTATAAATCTCAAAGCACTGCTATCTGTCAGTTTGTAATCTCTACAAAACTGTTTTAAATAACTGGCTCCTTCAATCTGTTATTCTGGAACCTTTCCATTGAGGCGTTTAGGAAGGACATGTTTCTGCATTTCCCTGCATCGTAGTTTCACAAAAGAGGTCTTCTGCATACTCTTGCTGTACCCAAATAAAACAAATTTAACCCAATGTATTTAATCTCAACATATTTAAACCCCAGATACTCCTCAGATCTCTATTATCTACCCTACTGACCAACCCATATTAATAAGTGAAGAAGCTTAAACAGATGGTGTTGATGCACTGTGCCCTGAAATTTGTTTGTTTGTTAAGCCATCCTGTATAAACAGTTACAGCAATAACAAAAAATGCATGTAACAGTGAGAAATTTTTTTAAAAGTAATTAATAGGGTTTTCTTGAAAATGACTTTGAAAGAACTTTTATCTTAGAAAAACAAGACCAGTGGTTTTTCCTTTTAAATGTAAGGTCTAAGAAAAGAGACTTTATTCAACATTACACTCTTAAGTATAGTAGGAATGGGAATAAATGGGGAACTTGTATGTTAATTGATGTTTCCTACTCTCCCTTTGCTACCACATTGATGGGAAAACCAAAAGAAAGCTGACAGTATCTTCCCTCCAAATTCTGTATTCTAGCTTTGAAAATTGCTATTCACTTAACCCAGGTGAAAAAATTTATGCAAGATGGATTGTTGCTTTTTAACTTCTTTTATTAGTCATGACTTCCATGGAGGTAGATGAAGTGGTTTAAAAAAAAAGGTTGCTGTATTTAAAAAAATCTTTATTCATAAGTCTGTCTTTATACAAATTCAAGTTTCTTCTAGCTTGAGTGATTTTGCCCAATTTCTTTTTTTCAGGCAAAGTGCTAATCTCTTTCAGAGTGTCAAACCTGACTTTTTTTTCCATTTTGAAGTGTTTTCACATACAGGTGAAATAAAATTTTTGAGAAGCCCTTTCTGACGCCTTCTCCCATGTTCCCTTGCTACATGAGAAATTCTCTTTTAAAAAAAATTCTGGTTTACATGATGGACTAAAGTTGGAGATTTAGCCTTGATTTTAACTTGGTTTATAGACATAAGGATTCATATCTTACTTAAAAAACAGGGTCTTCTGAAGGTGACTAAGGAGGAAGTTGCCATTAAGTGAAAGCCAGGCTACTTACAATCCTTTGCTTTCTTCTCCTCTCAGGGCACCTAGGTTGCTCAGTGGATAGAACACCAGGCTGAGAGTTAGGAATACTCATCTTTTCTGTGTGACCATGGGCAAGCCACTTAACTATATTTGCCTTGGTTCCTCATCTGTAAAATGAGTTGGAGAAGGAAATGGCAAACCACTCCAGAATCTTTGCCAAGAAAACCCCAAATAGGGTGCCAAAGAATTGCATGCAGCTGAACAACCCCTCAAGGTACCTTTTTGGTCCTATTTTGGCTCTATATACCAGTCTTTTCCCCCCTATTTTTCTCAGTAGTTTATACTAGAATTTAAATTTGGAATAGACTTTGGAAGTCATTTAGTACAACTTACGAATAGAAGTCTGCATCTGTACAGGATGGCTTTTCAAACAAACACATCATATAGCTTAGGAACAGAACCTCAGAGGTGAAGGGACTTGGCCCAGGACCTAGTTTGTGGTAGTTCAAGTCTCTTTAGATTGCTAGTCCCAGACTTGTTCTATTAGAACTTGCCTACTGAAAGTATCTTCAGACAAGGTCATAGGTAGTGTAAGAACATTGTTAGAAAACTATTTTCCTTTCACACACCGCCATATTTGTTTTCACTCATTAAAAATTAACTAACAATTTTTACTTAATGCAGAATTCAACACCATGCAGAGTCAATTAAAAGACATACTAACTAGGTTTTTTTGGACCCTAACTGTGTGTTTTTTGGAAAATAATGTAATCACTATGATTTTAATTCTGTTATACAACACACAAAACATATATAAATGGTTTTTCAAAATTTTCTTAATTGTATCCAAGGCTACACCTACTCCCTTACCCCTCATCATTCCAGTGCCACCCAGGGGGCAGTATTGTCCACTTTGGGAACCTCTGGACTAGATGATCTGAGGTTCCTTCCAGCACTAAATATAGGATTTTGTAACCCAAAGTATAGAAGGAGCAATATAGTGGAAGAAGAGCAAAGGAATTGCCAGAGTTAATTTGGACCTGCTGTGGGAGAAGTTTTGTCTTCTTGGTATCCTCTTCTTCACCCTCCAACTTTTCTTCTCTAGAAATGGAACTAGATTCCTGGAATATTTTGCATGGGAGCATTTAATTTATCTGGAATCCTGAGAAAGTTATTAGCAATGAAATTCTGGTGGAACCACGATTTTAACCCATGCAGACAGTCCCTCCATTGATACAGATTGCAGCCTTCTTTCCTGTGATATTCTTGTGTGTGTTTTCCGTAATTCTTCCACAGATTTCCTAGATACTATTCTAAAGGTCTTTTAGTACCTCCATGATACTAGGGGACCACTTGGGCCATTCATCTATTGGATCTAGTTTCCTCAAATTCTGTTCAGTCATGTCTCATAATCTCTATGGGGTTTTATTTTTTTAAATTAATTATTTTATTTATTTTCTTGTTTATATTATTCATTTCCTGAGTTACAAATTTTCTCCCCATCTTTCCCCCACCTCCAACCCCACAACAGTGATCCCACTGTAAAGCCCTTCCCCCAATCTGCTCTCTTTTATGTCCTCCAATGCCCCTCTAACTTTCTGGTAGGGCAGGGTGGGTCTCCCTGTCCCAGGGCCTGAATATCTTAATTTATGGGGTTTTCTTGACAAAGGTATTGGAGCAGTTTGTCGGTTCCTTCTCCAGTGAGTTAAGCAAACAGAGGTTAAGTGACTTTCCCAGAGTTACACAGCTAGTAAGTATCTGAGACCACATTTGAACTTGGGTGTTTTTGATTCTGTGCTGGGCCACCTATCCGCTGAACCATCTAGCTTCCCCAGGTGACTTCAGGAGGGTATGTTAATTATTTTGCTTTTTTATGATGATGACTCAGGGTCATGATTGTGACTGTTAAGGTCTTATATAATGCTATAATAGTAATGTCTTAGGGAATATTAAAGTATATAGGCCTCTTTGCTTAATCTAGTGCTTAGTGCAGTACCTGACACATGGTAGTTACTTAATAAATATATATTAGCCAACTTTTTCCAAGTCCTAAGTAACTCTTGTTAGATATATTGCAAGTCCTTATGTCTCAACACATATGGCACAGGGACCCACTTTAACTTTCAAGGGATTTTCCTGTTTCACAGGATTTATAGCTATAATCAGATCACTGGGAAGACCTTCCATTAAATACAGTGTAGAACAGCAGTCTACAAACTTTATGTACACCATCCCCCACTGCATATACACTTCTAAACCATAGACAAGCTACTGTACTATGGTGTACCTTGTAAAAAAATATAAAAAACCTCAGAAATTAATGTGAGAAAGATAAAATAAATATTTAAATTTTAAAAATTATCTTTAAAATATGAAAATCTTTTCATCTCAGTAAAAAGGGAAATCTCTATTTTAAATGAGAGTAATGTGATTGAATAAGCCCCATTACTTTTTTTTAATTTTACCATTTTATTTCTTTTCCAATTACATGTAAAAACAATTTTTAACCTTCATTTTTTTTTTACAATTTTGAGTTCCAAATTCTCTCCCATCCTCCCTTTCTTCTCCCATCACTGAGAAGGCAAACAATTTGATAAAGTTTATACATGTGCAGTTGTACAAAACACATTTCCATATTAGTCATGTTGTGAAAGAAAACGCAGACAAGAAACCCCAAGAAAAAGAAAGTAAAATAATAGTATACTTTGATTTGTATTCAGATTTCATCAGTTCTTCCTCTGAAGGTGGATAACATTTTTCTTCATAGGTCCTTCAGAACTGTCTTGGATCTTTGCATTTCTGGGAATAGCCAAGTCATTCACTGTTGATCATTGTACAATATTTCTATTACTGTGTACAATGTTCTCCTGGCTCTGCTCACTTCACTTTGTATCAGTTCATGTAAGTCTCTTCAGGTTTTTCTGAAAGCATCCTGCTTATTATTTCTTGTAGCAAAAATAGTATTCCATTACAACCGTATACCAACACTTGTTTTATTTATTTTTTTAATAAATTAATTTATTTTCTTGTTTACATCATTCATTTCCACGAGATTTTGAGTTACAAATTTTTTCCCCATCTTTCCCCTACCCAACACCTCAAAACAGCCATCCCACTGCATAACCCCTCCCCCAATCTGCTCTCTCCTATGATCTCCTCCTTACCCCTCTGACTTTCTGGTACTGCAGGATGGATCTCCCTACCACAGTCCCTATATATCTTAATTCCCAGTTGCATGTAATTAATAATAATAATAATAATAATTATTATTATATATATTTATCATTTTATTATAGAACTTTAAATTCTAGATTCTTTCCCTTCCTCCCTCATCACCCACCCCCTAGAAGGACAAACAATTAAATACAGGTTGTACATGTGTAATTATGCGGTGCATCTCCACAGTGGGCATATTGTGAGAGACTGATTATATGTCCCTCCTTCCTATCCTGTCTCCCCCCTTGTTCTATTCTCTACCCTGTCCCTGTCCCTTTACAGAAGTGTGTACTTCCAGCAACCTTCCCCCTGACCCTGCCTTCCCCTCCATCATCCCTCCTCTCATCCCCACCTGCCCTACTCTCCTATGTGGCAAGATACCCAGTTTGGAATTTATGTCATTCCTTCCCTAAGCCAAATTCAATGAAAGTAAGGTTGACCCTTTCCCTTTTGCTTTCCTGTTCTTCCCCTTTATTGTAACAATTATTCCTTATCTCTTCTATATGAGATCATTAACTCCATTCTGTCTCTCCCTGTCTCCTCTCATTCTAATCATCTCCCACCTCAGAATTTCACCTTTTTGAGTATCATCCCTTCCTATTCAATTGATCCTGTGCCCTCTATGTACTCATATATACACATACTCAGATATGTGTTTGTACAATATATAAACCCTCCTATATAGACATATGTGTATGTATACATATGTATATGTGTGTATACATTTGTATTCCCTTCACCTATCCTCATATTGAGAAAATTTTCATAAGTTATCGTTATCATTTTTCCATGTTAGCATGTAAATAGTTCAACTTTAATAAGTTCTTTTTGATTTCTTTTCCATGTTTACCTTCTCATGCTTCTTATATTTGAGTGTCAAATTTTCTTTTCAGTTCTGGTTTTTTCAGCAAAAATGTTTAAAAGTCCTCTACCTCATTGAATGACCATATTTTGCCCTGGAACATTGTACTCAGTTTTGCTGGGTAGGTGATTCTTGGTTTTAATCCTAGCTCCTCTGATCTCTGGAATATCATATTCTAGGCCCTTCAATCCCTTAATGTAGAAGCTGCTAGATCATGGGTTATCCTAATTGTGTTTCCACAGTATTCAAATTGTTTCTTCTTGGCAGCTTATAATATTTTCTCCTTGATCCGGAGACTCCAGAACCTGGCTATAACATTCTTAGGAGTTTTCTTTTGGGGATCTTTTTCAGGTGGTGATCAGGGAATTCTTTCAAGTTCAATTTTGCCCTCTGGTTCTAAAATATCAGGGCAATTTTCCTTGAGAATTTCTTGAAGGATGCTTTCTAGGTTCTTTTTATGATCATGGCTTTCAGGTAGTTCAATAATTCCTAAATTGTCTCTCCTGGATCTATTTTCCAGGTCAGTGGTTTTTTCAAGGAGATATTTCACATTGCCTTCTATTTTTTCATTTGTTTGGATCTGTTTAATAGTATCTTGATTTCTCATAAAGTCATTTGCTTCCATTTGTTCCACTCTAATTCTGAAGGAATTATTATCTTCAGAAAGCTTTTGAGATTCTTTTTCCATCTAG
>JAQQSW010021796.1:0-10592 GCA_028646575.1 Pseudocheirus occidentalis
TGATCATGGCTTTCAGGCAGTCCAATAATTTTTAAATTGTCTCTCCTGGATCTATTTTCCAGGTCAGTGGTTTTGTCAAGGAGATATTTCACATTGCCTTCTATTTTTTTTATTTGTTTGTATCTGTTTAATAGTATCTTGATTTCTTATAAAATCATTTGGTTCCATTTGCTCCACTCTAACTCTGAAGGAATTATTTTCTTCAGAATGCTTTTGAGATGCTTTTTCCATTTGGCAAATTCGACTTTTTTAAGGCATTCTTCTTCTCCTCATTGGCTTTTTGGGCTTCTTTTGCCACTTAAGTTAATCTATGTTTTAAAGTGTTATTTTCTTCAATCAGGTTGTTGACTCTCTTTTCATGATTTTTTTTTCATCATTCTCATTTCTCTTCCCAATTTTTCCTCCACTTCTCTTATTTGGTTTTCAAAGTCCTTTTTAAGTCACTCTATGGCTTGTAGGCAATCTTCATGTTTCTTGGAAGCATTTGGTGTGGGCGTTCTGTGTTGTCTTCCTCCTGTTCCATGCTTTGAGCTTTTTTGTCCCCAAAAAAGGATTCTAGAGTTCGGTTACTGTTCTTACTTTGCTTCCTTTTCCTACTCATATTGTCCAGTCAATTAATTGTTTGATTTTTTAGCTCTGTGGAACTCTGCTTCCAGTGGGGAAAGCTCTGAATCAAATTGCTGGGGTTTTCACAGCTTTGGCTTACTGAAAATGCTCCCCAGGTCCACCACCCAAGACCACCATCTGGATCCAGGCAGCTCAACGCAAGAGCACTTGGCCTCTGAACAATCACTTGGTACCCTTGCAGTTTGCAGGCCAGGAGCTCTGAAGCAGCCATGTGGTACTAGCTGCTGCTTCTGCTGCTTCCTTACCCTGGGGGCAGTTTGGCTGGACTGCTTTTCTCCCTCAAATTTAGCTGAATTCCACCAACCTTTCTCTTAGTCCTTATTTCTTTTGTCTTGATAAATCTTGAAACTGCCACAGCTGCCTCTGATCCACTCTCCTGAAGGCTCCAACTGTGGCTCATCCTGGCCACCCTGGGGCCAAGCTGCAGTTTCAGGCTGGGCTGTTTTTTCGCTCCCAGCATGTTGTGATGATCCCTTTGTGTTGAGCTGCCTTCAGTGAGAGATGTGTTTTCTGTATTTTTGTGAGTTTTGGAGCCCTAAGATTTGTTTAGAGTCATATTTTATGGGTATTTGAGGTGGCTATGTGGGAGCTGTGAAACCTTGCTCCACCCCCCAAATTATTCTTGAAAGGACCAAGAAAGCAAGGCTTATAAACCAGAGTGTGAACTGTCTGAAGTACAAGGGTTTTCTTCATTCGTATGCCGTCCTGATCAGTTTCCAGAATTGTTCACTAACTCCTCCCCATTGACACTGCATGTGTTGGTAAGACGCCGTGACCCTGAGGTATGTGTAGACTATGGTATTTGTATCATTACTATATTTGTTTTATTTTGCGTAACTGTGATGATATAAAAGTTCTTTGTATTATCATTAAGTACATATTTTATCAAATTGCAATATTTATATAATATTAATTGTATCATGTGGACTGGTTTTTTATAGATGGAAAATACAATAGAGGGGTCTCATAAGCTTCAAGGGAGAGTAGCAAGAATGTATACTCTCAAAAATAGGTTACCTCCAGGACACTGAAAAAGTTTGAGTTGTAGCCACGTGGTGGTGGTCCATCTTTGAAAACCCCAGATGTGTGATGTAACAGCAACTTAGGGTGAGTGAGCTAGTGAGTGAGAAGCAGCCTAAAGAGTCAGAAGAACCAGCAGTGTTTCATGTTTGGTGCTGTGGAAGACTATTTCCTTGTCCCTGTGTGTGTGTGTGTGTGTGTGTGTGTGTGTGTATAAGGCTGAATGTTATAATAATTTTTTATGAAATAGTACTTTATATTTTTGTTTAGGTTTAATTAAGATTTTCCCCACTAAATAAATGACATAAGAGAATAGTCTAAATAACATGAGTAGTTAAAATAATTTCATACTAAATCAATAACATGCTCTATTATAATACCCAAAATACCCACAGTGAATTTAATTATTAAATATCCCTCAACTCTCCTAACTTTGCTTCCTCATTAGTGACCACAGGATATGTGTTTACCATTCATACCATGAAAAGCCCATCATTATGGTTGAATTATTGCTCAATTTTAATCAATTCCTTTGTAAACAACATAAATACAATGGGAAAATGCTAGATTGCTTGAACTCTATGCTGCATGGAAAAGTAACGCTCTGTTTCATATTTCTTATTGCATCTGAACCACACAGTGACTGAAGTTGTTTAACAATGATGGAAGCCAGCAAGAGAATGAGTTGTAATCTGAACTAGAGACTATTTCTTGCCTGGAGGACTCTTTCTGCCCTCAGAGCCATGTATAGCTTAGCATCCCCACTAGAGTTCACAAATGACCTGAGAGGTTTTTTTTTAGTAACATAGAGCACCTTTGATTTCAAAGCTAATTCTATACAGGAGAGCAATCCTTTATTTGAAGGGAGAGAAGTATCTAACCAGAAGTGTATAGCAGAGAAGATGAGTGAATAGCCCAACATCAGATACATAGTAGATGGCAGAACTGGGATCTGAGCTCATGCTTTCTTATTCTAAATTCAGTGTTCTTTCCATATTTTCTAATGAATACATTTGTGTTTGTGTATATATGTGCATACAATGTATATATACAGATATACACATGGACATTCACATGCATGTGTTTTTATTTCAAATCTCAAGTCTGTCATTTTATCATCTATTACTCATCTGATGTTGGGTCAATTATTATCTTCTTTGGGCTTCAGTTTTCTCATACATAAAGGAGGAGGTTTGATTGAATGGCATTTATAGTCCTTTATAGCTCTAAACATATCATCCTATCATTCTGTGGGGTGAGGTAGAGAGGTAGAGGGAGGGAGGGAAGGAGAGAGGGAGGGAGACAGACAAAGAGAGAGAGAGAGAGAGAGAGAGAGAGAGAGAGAGAGAATATGTCTTCATGATATGAGGAAACTTACACAATAGACATGAAGGCAGGTAGATTAGAAGACTTGCTTCACTGCTCTAAGATCCCATTTTCTAAAGTACCTAGGTGTAAAGGGTACTTGTATCTTACTGGTGGAGAAGAAAGATGGAACATCGCTGCCACTTTGGCAATGGTTCCACTTTGTTGACTGAACATATGCAGAGGACCAATAAAAATAATAACAGCATCATAGCTTCCTGACATTAGATTTAGAGGCTACAGTCTTAGACTAAGGGCCATGTCAGATAACTGGTACTGCTTCTAAAACTGATTCATTGAACCTCCACTTCAACTTTCTCTTCTAGAGAGTTTATGAGAGGTACAAACAAGGTCTTGGCTATGATGGCAGAAATGTTGCTGCCAATCTGTGCTATCACCCTATAGTGTTTGTAGTGGCTTTTTGAGGCTTATCAATATTTGAAGTCAAGCATAGTTGATCACTACTTACTAGGTGAAATGATGGAAACTGTCAGTATGAATGAAAAGAGATGGGAATGCCAATTTCTAGTCTCAGAACTCAAATGGAGGTCCCAACAATGAAAATGGAAAGCCTGAGATAGCAAAGAGGTGAATTTAGTTGCCCTAATTCTTCTAAGTACTGACAAAAGATCTTATTTTGAAAAGTATAACTCAGAAGTCTTCAAGTTGCCTAAGCAAACATTTTAACACTAGCTTAGGTGGAGCTAGGAGACTGAATAATCATGAAGTTGAAATGTGTAAAGCATGCAGCCCTGGTCTTACTCAAAAACAGTAGTTACTGTTCCTTAAAGCACAGCAAGCAATAATTCAGTCAACCTTCAGCTGAGAGCAGCAGGAGCATCTTTGTGGAGAAAGAAGTGGCAACTTCACAGGTAGAGAAAAGGAGAAGAAGATGGAACTTCAATAGATGACACTTGTGGTGCAGAGTGACAACACCAAGAGTTTCCACTGGGACCACACTTAGGAGCAACAGAAGATGGAGCCAATAGAAGCAGTGAGACTGGAGAACTCAAGCTGGAGAAGACTTTTCTACTTATATAGATGTCAGATAATACTGAAATTGAAAATGTTGATCTAAGCATTGCAGTACAATGGGAAAATGCTAGATTTTGAGTCAGAAGACCTGGTTCAAATCTCAGCTCTGTCTGGGGCTTACTACTCATGTGACCTTGGATAAATCATCCTATCTTGGCTTATGTAAAATAATAGAGTTGAACTTGATGACCCCTAAACTCTGTTCTAGCTTTAAAACTAGACTCCTATTGATCTTTGGATACGAATTCCAGAAATTTTACCCTTCTCTAACAAGTATATGAATTTGTACATGATACTTACATGTTTATTCATATGGGATTTAAAAATGATCCAGAGGAATGATTTTTACTTCTACTTTCTTCTCAATTAGTATCTAACTAAATATTTTGATATTTGATTTACGACTACTATGTGTTTATATTGTATGCAATAAGCAATGGATAGGGTCTCAAGCTATATTTCTCCCTAACATCAAAGGCAAGTAGGGAGATACTCAAGTTTAGCAGAAAACAGTTACAAAGGTCTTTAAAAGTATCCTCTAATTTAACTTTCAGCATCCCTTGAGGCAGATATTAGTCTCCTTATATAGAAGACACAGAAAAATTTAGTCAATACTTGAGGTATCAATGGCAAAATCTTCCAAACCTCATTTCAATAAATTGTGTCTAATTCCTTAGTCATGTAACAACCATTTTTATTTTTGCTAATTAAATTATATGCTCTTCAGCTCTGATTCCTTAAAAGAAATTTTCATAGAATTTTCAAGATGTACAGTGTCTTAGAGATTATATAAGCCAATCTTTTCATCTTACAGATGAAGAAACTGAAACCCAAGGGGCTGCTAGGTGGTGCAGTGAATAGAGCACTGACCCTGGAGTCAGGAAGACCTGAATTCAAATACAACCTCAGACATTTAATGCTTACTAGCCATATGACCTTGGGCAAGTCATTTAACCCCAATTGCTCTGCCTTCCCCCCTCCAAAAAGCAAAAAAAATTGAAAAAGAAACTGAAACCCAGAGAAGTTATACAACTTTCTGAAGTCAAAAAGTTAGTCTTGGATTCAAAATTGTAATGCAGATCTCCTGACCTTTGGGTCAGATGAGGAAATCAAGATCCAAAGAGGTAATGAAGCTTGTCTCAAGTCAGGTTGGGATTTGAATTCATGTTTTCAGACTCTCCTTCCAACACTTTTTCCACAATGCTAGATTGTAGCCCTAAATCCATGCTATAAATAAATATCGCATATATTTTCTCAAATTAAAACAAAAACACTAAACATGTTTTTCTATTACAGCTTCAAAATTTCTGGAAATCTTCTATTTCTACTCACTTTAAAATAATTGAGGAAAATTGTTTAACCTCTCAGGGCCTTGGTAACTGAAATTCTCTCTCTGTAAAATCAGGGACAACACTAATGGCCATGAGAATAAATTAAATAAAGTTATGAAGTTTTTGAGTTCCTTGTAAGGAATTACTTTGTAATAAAAGGTCCAAATTTTATTACTATTTTCTAAAATGTTATTGAGCTCTTTAACATTAGACAATTATATGAAATTCCACAGGACACTAGAGATTATCTCTAATATTATGATAACCTGGGATGGTTAAGTAATATTTGCAAAAGAAGATCAAAATGAACCTCGCTCACAAATAAATCATCTTCTTTAACTCTGAAACCCTTGGGGGAAAAAAATAATGCCAATTCATATTACTTGTGCTTATTCTACAAATAGACTTTGGCCTATTGCTAATGACTTGCAGATGAGAAATGACATCATTAAAGAGATACATGACTGGAAAAGAAGATAGAATAGTCAAGTATGACAACTGAGAGAAGTGAGGGAAGGAGGAAGGGAGAGGAGGACAGGAAGGAAGGAAGGAAGGAAGGAAGGAACGAAGGAAGGAAGGAAGGAAGGAAGGAAGGAAAGAAGGAAGGAAGGGAGGAAGGGAGGGAGGGAGGAAGGGAGGGAAAGAATGAAAAGAAGGGAAGGAAGTAAGGAGGAAGGGAGAAAGCCATGTCAGCTTCTACCTGTAGGTTGGACAGGTAACTGTCTCCTATTGCTGCTATCCCTCTCCATTCCACAGTTATTTAAAGAGCTCCTCTTTGTGTCCAAAGCCCTATTGGGTGTTGGCGTTAGTGGGGTTCAAAAGAAGAACAAGCCCATATGGCATAGTTCAGGAAACAAGTCAGACATGTGAAAATTTAAATGGCAATACTAGTAGCAGAGTGATTACCTATTAGCTCATAGCTATCAGATTTTCAAGGAGGGAGAATAGTATACTCAGGGATAGCTCCATGAAGAAAATGAGCTGGACTATTAAAGGTGAGTTAGAACTTCAAGGGGCCAAGGTGTGCAGAACATTCCAGCCACAGAATGATCCTGAGAAGGGAACACAGCTCTGTTGGCTGGAACCAAGATAAGGATTCATATGTGAGGCAGATTTGGGAAGACAGGAAGGAATCTGGCTGTAAGGGGTACCTCTGAGTGGTTGTATAGAGGAAAGAACACTAGGCTAGAGGATATGGGGCCTGTGTCCTATGGCCTTATAAGTTATGTGAGCTTGTGTAGTAGACTAGACTTTCAGGGGTCCCCCACCCCATTAAGGAAATGCTCCCCTCTTCTATGAGGTCACTAGGCAGATATGCAGGAGGAGTATAATCTTGTTGGATGGATGATTTCATTGGTCCTATGAGTAACTAAAGAAAATTCAGGGTAGTTAATTAGCAAGTCTTGTTTGTCTCTGGACAGCAAGTCCAGATTAGCAAGGATTAGCAAGTCTCTGTGCCTCTGGACAGGGTCCTAGGATGAAGTCTTAATGAATAATTAGCCTTGCACAGGGGTAGGGAATGGTAAATTCCAAAGGAGGGCCCTTGCATTCTGGTTACAAATATAAGCCTTATGATTTTTTTGTATCTTGGCTCTGTATGAAATGGTTCTGTAATAAACAGATTATCCAGTACATCCCCATCTCTCTTTTATTCAGCTGGTTGCTAGGCCATTCAACTGCGCTGGATACAGTAAGCTTGAACTATTTATCTGACCTCTCTGAGCCTCTGTTAACTTATCTGTAGAGTATAAATATCCTTACACTACTGAACTAGTAAAATTAAGAGGGCCAAATGAGATTTCATAGGACCTTGGGTTTGTTTATAGATTTAGAATTGGAAGGGACATTAGAGGCCATTGACCACAAAGTACTCCTTTTACAGATAAGGAAACTGAGGTTCAGAGGGATTAAGTGACTTTTGTAGGACCACACAGCTAACATCTGGATAGTATTCAAACTCAGATCCAGACTACCAGTCTACGCCTCTATGTTGCCTCTTTATAAAGTGTTACATATCTATCTATCTATCTATCTATCTATCTATCTATCTATCTATCTATCTATCTATGTAAAGAGGATAGGAGTAGGGACTGAGCCCGTGATTTCATTGATACAGGGAATTCCTCAGTGAGTAAACTTCTACTATAAGTGCACCTATCCAACTCTGTACTTTCTTTGCAACATATAGTCTTAGAGAGCTGCCTGAAGCACCGAATAACTTGCCCAAGGTCATATGGACATTGTTGATAAGTAGTGACACACAAGTTTCTTGTCTTTGAGGCCTAATCTTCATCTATTATGCTATATTGCCTCTATAAATAATGAAATGTAAAACTCTATATATATATAGCTCATGGCTATCAGATTTTCAAAGAGGGAGAATAGTATACTATATAACTATAATATATACTACCATATTAATACGAGCTTCAATTATGGAGAGCCTAGAATGCCAGGCTAAGTAGCTTGAATGTCGTGTGTTAGGTAATAGGGAGCTATTGAAAGTTTCCAAGCAGAAGAGGGTCATGATGTGATTTGCAAATATGGGAAACTAATCAAGGAGAAGCTTGGAGGAAGGATTGGAAGTGGAAGAGATTGGTAGTAGGGAAACCAAATTAGGAAGCTATCCCAATTATCTAGGTGAATAGCAGTGGGAATGTAAAGATCCAAGGAGTAATGGGAATATAAAGGAGGGGACAAATTCAGGAAATGGTTCAACAGATTTCAACAGAGCATCGATAAAGGACAGGCTCCAAACAAGTAACAGTAGCAACATTGATAGAACTCTGAATATCATGTGGAAGAAAACACACTTTAAGGAATGACGAAAAATCTTGAGTTGTTTCAAATGTTGAGTTTGAAAGAGTAAATGAAATAAGAAAAAAAATGAGGCATTGTGTGAAGACTGCTATTTCATTAAATATGGTAGAAAAAGGAACAGGGAGATAACAGTTTGATGAAATATATGGGTTAAGAAAAGGTTTTTTTTAAGGTTAGGGAGATATGACTATGTTTATTCCTAGGGGAGAAGCAGTATTTTGAGAAAGGAAGACTGAAGATGCATGAGAAAAGGGGGATGATGGGCGGAATAGCCTCCTGGAAGAAGTAAGAAGGGATGGAATCAGTGACATTGGTGATGAGTTAGTCTTGGCAAGAAATATAATCTCTTCCTCTGAAACAGAAGGGAAATAGAAAAGATCTTAGAGTTGGAGAAACTTTGATTTGAATCCCATCTCTGGTACTTACTAGTTGTATGACTATGGGCAAGTCACTTAACCTCTCTGAACATCTGCTTCATAATATATAAAATATGGATGATAATAGCTCTAGTGCTGAAAGCTGTAATAAGGATAAAATGGAATGGTATAAGTAAAGTATGTAGCAAGCCTATAAGTGCTAAATAAAGTCAGTTATTATTATTAGTACTATTTATTTTTTATTATTGAACACACTGAGAAGATTTGAGGAGTGAAGGAAGAGAAGTGAGAGAGTACATGGCACAGTGCCTAACACGTAGTAAGTGCTTAATACATTTCTGTCCATCTGTCTATATCTATCTATCTGTCTGTCTGTCTGTGTCTGTCTGTCTATCTGTCTATCTATCTGCCTATCTATCTATCTATCTATCCATCTATCCATCCATCCGTCCATCCATGTATCCATCCATCCATCCATCCATGTATCATCTATCATCAAACTATGCATCCATTCACCTATCTACCATCTATCTATCTATCCATTCATCTATCTATCTATCTATCATCTATCTATCTATCGATCTATCTATCTATCATCTATCTATCTATCTATCTATCTATCATCTTGGATAAGCTTGATATTGTCAGTAAAGCAGGAAGTTAGATCATCTGCTGTGAATTTGAAAGGACAAGTTCAAAGTTTGAGAAGAAAAGATTGAAGGAGGATTGTGACAGAGAGTTAATAAGAGTTAAATAAAAGTACTGCTGAGCAGCAATAAAGTCCCAGCTGACGTTATGCAGCATATATTTATATTCGATGAAATTATCATGATTTCGTGACTTTCTCCAGCAATGCTCAGTATCACTGGAGCAGGCAAAGGGAAAACAGATGGTGAGGGTTACTCAGGGTTGAGGATTAGTAGGGTTTTAATGGCAGAGGATCAAGGGGGTGAGTCCAAGGTGGTGGCAAATGAATCATTGGAGTCACGGATCCATAACTGGGTAGAAAGGCAAATGAGTGGAAGGATAGAGAGGGGATAAAGAATGCAAGGTCTTATGAGGATAAAGGGTAGGTTTAGTATGAATACAGAAGAAGTCAGAGGTTAGATTTCCTCTTTTGTGGGATGGGAAGGTTGGACCACATGTCCAGGATCCAAGCAGATGCTAAGGTTTCATGTGCATTACAATATTCCAGAGAAATAAGGTTTGGGTTAGGCTTGGGTTCTGACTGTGTAGTTCAGCTTCGGTGGTCTCAAGCGCTCTAGTGATTTCGTTTTGCTTGGTTTGTTAGTATGCACTGCTTCTAGTCTGACAAGCCTTGTGAGGAGGTGGCAAGAAGGAAAGCAGGTAGCATATGTTTCCCCTCAGGGTGTCTGGTCAGCCTGGGATTGGATTCAGACACCTTTCTAGAATCTTGGCACAGTTAACACCAATCTGGCTTGCCTGTGATGTGGCTATTTGTTCAGATTTAATAGGTGCTGCCTATCTATTAATTCTCTAAGTCCTGTAAAGTGGAGGTTAAGAAATAATAAAATTATACAAGTCGAGCTGGAAAATCACTTACAGATCAATTTAGTCCAACCCCCAGATTTTATCAGTGAGGAAACTGAGGACAAGAGAGGTTATGTAACTTTCTATTTTATTGTTAACTTTTAACTTATTTTACTTTTTTCAATTAATCAGCATTTATTTTTATTCCATCTCCCACTGGAAAAAAGAAAGACAGACAATACTATTGTAGAAAATATGGTTAATCAAGAAAAAAATGAATTCCACATTGGCCATATACAAAAATGTATGTCTCATTCTAATTTTGAGTCTATCACCACTCTTTCAGGAGGTGGGTAGCATGTTTCATCATCAGACCTTTGGAATCATTCTTGGTAATTTCATAGATATGAGTTCTTAAATCTTTCAAAGTTATTTATCTTTAAAATGTTGTTATTGTATGTACTGTTCTCCTGGTTCTGCTCATTTCATTCTGTACCAGTTTATGTTGAGGCAGCTAGGTGATGCA
>JAQQSW010021797.1:0-10590 GCA_028646575.1 Pseudocheirus occidentalis
AAAAAAATTAGACTTCTCTAAAGCTCTATTAAAAATGAATTCAACACTAATCAACAAAGTTTCAAACTGTACAAAAACATTAAGCAGAGCATTTAAGATATATTTTAGAACCACAAGAACAATCAATGATCTCTATAACATTCATTTCCAATGATAATACACTATTTACCATGATAACAGTTTAATATAAGCTTTTAACTGAAAATATGAAATAACATTTCAGTGAAATATTATAACTGTCATCACTAAGATCAAGAACATACTGTTCATTCTCTCTCATTTTTCTGATGTTTACAGTCACAATAACCAGTCACTTGAGACACAATTCAGTTTGTCCTTCTAGGTGGTACTTGAAAAGTTTCATTCTCAGGAGGTCTAGGTAACTGAACTGACAGTAAGTTCCAGTTCAGCTATTTTCATGTCAGCCAAAACTGAGCCATGCATAATTATGTTCATCCTCTTTCTCTATCTTATCACTCTAATCACCAGTAAGTACTTCATTTACAAATACCAATCTCTCTTGGGCTCCAGAAAGTATACTTATAACTCAAAACTTAATCTCCCTGCATTTATCAACTAGAGCCATTTTGGAGAACAAAAGCATCAGAATAGAGACATTTACAACCCATTTAAAAAGGAGTAGGTAGGGTTGGGCTCTCTTTCCCCAGTGTGTTCTGTAGAGGTGTTCAACTTACTGGAAGAAAAAATTAATTCACTTAGGTCCAAAAGTTCCTATTCAATAGGACAAACAAGATGTTCTGAACACCATGAAACCTATAAAACCCTCTGTAAAGCCAGAGAACCACTTCCATGAGGCAAATTCCATCATCACCATCATCTAAAAACCCTCATTAGGTGTAGAATTGCTCATTTTATTGAGCAATTTGCACTGCTGGCTATGGTAACTGGGAAAGTTTGCAACATAATCAAGACCAACTATGCAAACACAAAGTAAAAGTTAACAGAAAAAAGGATAGCACTGTTGAGAAAGGAGAAAGATATCAGAGGGGAAAAAAGAGTCATAGCAGGCAAAAAGTATTAGAAGAATCTGACAGAAAAATACACAAAGCAGCAAGGTGGCACAATGAATAAAGTATTGAACTTAGTGTCAAGAATTTTGAAATCAAATTTATCCTTGACTCATCCTAGCCGTGCAACTCTGAACAAGTCATTTACTCTTCCTGTGTAAAATACAGATAGTCCCTACCTCCCACAGTTTTTGAAAATAAAATAAAATAATATTTCTGAAGAATTTTGTAAACTGTAAAGCACTTTATAAATGCCAGTTTATAAAGTTTATAAATGCCATTATTATATAACTATAATAATGATTATTATAGTTATATTGGGATAGCATGTAAATAATTTAAAGAATGTATCATCCAAACCAAGATATATCAATAACTAATGTTTATAAGACCCAAAGCCATTCTTCAGTAAAGAAGCCAAAGGGTATGAATAAACAGTCCTTTAAAAAAAAAAGAATACAAACTACTAACAATCATATGAAAGAATGCTCCAAATCACTAATTAAAATCAAAACAATCTTTTAGTTTCACCTCACACCAAGCAAATTGGTAAAGATGGTATAACATGATAATCGATGCAAAGGAGCTATGGAAAGATATGCACACTGACACCTTATTGGTGGGACTATGAATCAGTACAACAGTTCTGGAAAGCAATTTGGAATTAAGAAATAAACCTATTAAGACGTCCACATTGTATGACCCCTAGATTCTCCTCATAGGCACATTCTCCAAGGAATTCATTGTTTTGAAGAAAGTCTCCAAATAAACCAGCTTATTTATATTAGCAATTGTGTAGTGGCAAAGAACTAAAAGCAAAGTAGATAGTCATCGACTGAGGAATAGTTAAATTGTGGTGCATGGATGTAATGAAATGCTAATTGTGCAACAAGAAATTGCAAGCATGATGACATAGATGCATGACAAGACTTAAATAAACTGATAGAGACTGAAGTAAGCAGAGCCAGGAAAATGTTACACAAAGTCTACAACAAAATAAATAGAAAGGAAAACACACAAAATAATTAAAGCAAATGCTGCAAAATTATAAAGAACAAGCATGTTCCCAGAGAACAGATAGGAAAGGATACTCTCAACCCCACTCCTTTGCAGAGATGAATGAGACTTTCATGAGTGTGGCACAATACATATGTTTTCAGACCTTTTCGATGTGTTAGGTTTTTTCTTTCTCCTTTTCTTTTCTTTAAAATGTTATTTATTATTGGGATGTTTGGGGAGGACTAACATTGCCAGTGAGTAGGATGGCTGAGCTCTTTTCAGAGCTGCTCATCCACCTTTGTTGTCTACTTGTACTCAGCTCTCATCTGTGGCTCAAAGAAGATATAGAATGTGCACAGCTACACCTCCATAAACCATCTCGGTCAATGGCCAACAAGCTAAACAAAGTTGAAAGTGAATTACCAGGTATCTACCCTAAGCATGAGATGACTTTCCCTAGGGAAATGGGGGAATGAGAACAATTTGTTCCAATGCCCATGAAGGCTGCTGAAGCAGGCTCTGTGTAGGGCTTAAAGTTTGGTTAAACATCAAAGATGTAAAGGTAATCCCCTGCATCCTAAGCCATCATCAGTTGTCCTGACTTTTGACTTTGATAACTTTGGAAGAGAGAGTGAGGCCAACAATTCTGTGTAACTCTGTCTCACTTAAATCCAATTCATGCAAAGTCACAATATTACCCATGATCTCATTGGTCCTCTTCAAAAACGAAGGACAAACATTTATTTTATGACTGGGTACCATTGAATGGGGAAGGGGAGACAGGGAGGGAGAAAATCTGGAACTCAAAATTTTAAAGAAATGAATGTTTAAATAAGTAAATATACCAAGATAAAATGAATATATGATAAATATAAATATAAAATAAATATACCAAGATAGATATTATATGAGATGGCTTTCTAGGAGAGAGAAGTAGGTGAGATATTGTGAAATAGTCTAATGACATGAAATATAAAGGATATCAGCAAAAATCTATTTTTTAAAAAAAGAATGCTAAGCATGATGAATATTGAGAAGCATAAGAATATGGAGGGGAAGTGACAGAGTAAACAGAATCAAGAAAACACTGCACACAATGGGTGTAACAAATGTAAATAGAAAAAAAATGATGATTATAAAAAATCCAAAATTGAATGTTGCACAACCAAAGTGTACAAGCTTGGCCCCAAAGAAGATCTATAAGACAACTCCCTTTGCTTGCAGAGGTCAAATATTCCATATAACATTTTTTTCCCAAGGTACTGATTGTTTTTGCTGAATTATCTTTTCTTTTCATTCTCTTGTTCTTAAAAAAAAATCTTATATGGGAATGTTCAATGGGATGGGGAGGTATACAGGGAAAAATCTAGGCTACATTAATACAAACAAAAAAATTAATAAAATCTATTTTTAAAATGTGAATCCTCCTGAGGATGCCATGTAACATTATTGGATTTTTCTCCTTTTTGAATGTGAACAGGACTGGGACCTAAGTCCTCTGACTCCAATTCTAGTATTATTTCCACTACAACATACTTACTACCTGAATTGCCTACCACACTCTTTTCAAATTGCAGTCAACGCTCAGTAATATAAGAATTTGTTCATTTAGTGATTAACCCTGAGAAATTTTTTTTTCTCCTTTTCATTCTTGCCACATTCACTTTGTTTCTTAGTGGACAGTAGACATACAATAGATAAAATTCAAATTATTATAGTTGGAAAAGTAAGGCAACCAGGTGGCCAGTGGATAGTGCACTGACCTTGGAATCACAGAGACTCTTCTTTCTTAGTTCAAATCTGGCCTTAAATATTTACTAGCTGTGCAACACTAGGCAAATCACTTAAACCTGTTTGCCTTAGTTTCCCCATCTGTATTAATGAGTTGGAAAAGGAAATGGCAAACCACCCCAGGATCTTTGCCAAGAAAACCCCATACAGGGTCATGAAGAGTCAGGCATGACTGAAAAGAATAAACAACAAAATAGATGGAAAGACCCTTAGAAGTCTTCATCTAGTGAGAATGATTCAATTTTTATCATCCATTAGAGCAGTGGTTCTCAACCTGTGGGTTACGTTCAATTTGCAACAATGAAAATACATTCTGCATATCAGATATTTACATTACAATTCATAACAGCAGCAAAATTACAGTTATGAAGTAGAAATGAAAATAATTTTATGTTTGGGGATCACCACAACATGAGGAACTGTATTAAAGGGTCATGTTATTAGGAAGGTTGAGAACCACTGCATTAGAAATCTAGTTTAAATACATACATAAACATATATGCCTCTGATGGCCCCCTATTAGTAGAGGTAATATAGCATTGCTTTTAGTTCTATTTAAATACTTCAGAGAACCTAGACACAAAATAAGAGAGAAAAGTACAGATCCTTTAAACTGCTGTTACTTAAATATAAAAGAAATCTTAATGTTTTTGAAAAGTTTTTATTTGATTTTCATTCTGTAAGAAGCATGCTTGCTCTGGAGAGAAAATACTTGTTGTGAAGCCAGAAAAGTTCTCATTACATTTATTTTACATTCATTCTGAATGGGTAACTCCCTAATGGAGTACACTTGCTCAGACAAATGCAAGGTTATTTATGCTCTGTTCCCAATTCGAACTGCCTCCCTTGTTCTCCATTGGCTAGATGTAGCCTCCTGAACTGCCTACTTCATCTCTTCCTTGATATGTTCTCCCTCCCTTGTCATGTCTCTACCCTTGGGGTGTATTGGATAATATTAAATAGCTCGTTAAGCATGAATACAAGCTCCTGACCTTTTACATAATCAGAAGCCCAATTCTGCTCTGATTAGAACCAGTGACCTCAGACTTATATCCTATTATCACTCAAAATCCGGAGTGGTTTTAATCCTGTTGAGACAGAATTCCTTCTTTCATTCCTACAAGTTAGTGATGTGTCAATAGTAAAAAACATATAAAACTGTTTCCATTAACAAAAAAAAAACTGCTTGTTTATTCTTTTCCTTTAAAATGTTAGCAATTCACCATAGCCTTTAAAGGAATTTATCTAGATTTATCACACAGGAAAATAAAAATCTTTCTCAGGGTGTAGGCAAGATATCTCAACTCTTTTTTCAAAATATAAAAATTAATTTATAATATAATCTCTCAATTCCAACCCCATTCTGTCTGGTGTCCCACTTCTAGAATATTGGGTCACATCAGTAAAGATTTGTAGAAAAACATGGACAAAAATCACACGAGATACAAAGGGATATATGGACTGGTTGCAACCCATACAAGGTAGAGAGAATGCCTATATCTCTGAGTTCAAAGATTAACAAAAGCATTGAAGCAAACAGTAACAACATTACACATTTATTTGTTTTGTACTAATTTATCTGGGTAATACTTCTGACCCAAAACAAAGGCAGTGTCATTCAAGTATCTAGCCTAAAGTTAAGTCACAAACATCCTAAGTGAAGCTGGAACCAGATTAAAATGTAATTGGCAAGTGTTTAACAAAATAAATTAAAATACAATACAACATAGATAAACCAAAATGCCAATATAGGGATCCATTTATCTTTGAGTTTGACACCACCAGCTGATAGGAGATTTGAAGAAATAATAATTTATTTCAATAAACTCAGTTAAACATTTATTAAACATTTACTATGCACCTACTGTGCTTGGTTTGGAATAAAAAGACAAAAGTAAGAAAATTATTTCCCTCGAGGAGTTTACATTCTTCTGGAGAGGTATAATAACATATAACATAAACAAATACCAGATAAAGACAAAATGGGCAGAAAGATGTTAAAGAGGATAGAATAAGAACCGGGAGAATCAGGTACATCTTGTAGGACATGGCCCTGGAACTGACCCTTTGAAGAAAACTGGGGACTTGAGAGGGCAGAAGAGAGGAGAAAGCATTCTGGGCACAGAGGACAGTCAGACTTCCTCCCAAGTCAACAGAGGCACTCCTCCTTTCTTTCCCTCCTTACTCACTGATCCCTCCTTCTGAACAGCCCATATTTGTTTCTATTAAAGGCCTAAGAAGCATCAGCAGAACAGAGGCAATGTTCACACTTCCAATTCTCTTTTAATTATAGAAAACAGTTGGCAAAACATCAAAACCCCATGTACAGTTTCTCCTGGCTCCACCAGGAGTGTAGAGATTTACCAGGGGGAGAGAAATAACATGGAAAGACAATAAAGTTTGAGAATTGTGACAACCCAAAAAAAGGAAAGAGAAGAAACAATCCAGGTATGGAAAGATGACAAATATACACCTTCCAGCTGGTGCAGAACCTTAGATCAAAGGATAAAGTGTGAGGCTTCCACTGTGGGCCACTTCTTCATTTCATTCAGATAAAGTTTTCATTGAGCTTAATCCTGAGGAGAATTTCTACAATTTTCTGAGAAGGCATAGAATTTCATTATTCAGTAGCAATGGTGGTATTTGTAGCAGGAATAAGGACTCTCTCAGTCTGACTAACATTCATGAACCGGAATGCAGGGCTTCAGATAACTAGTCAGTCAACAAGACTTTTGGGGAGAGTCCTAGATGTGCAGTCAGGAAGAACTGAGTTCAAATCCTCCCTCAGACATATTGATCGTGTGATGGTGGGCAAGTGAGTTAACTACTGTCCACTTCAGTTTCCTCATCATTAAAATGGGGCAAATAATAGTACTTTACTCCTAGGGATACTGTGAGGATAAAATGAGAGAATAGTCATAAAGCTCTTTGCAGATTTTAAAGCATTATTTATAAACTAGCTACTATTATTAACAAGCACTTATTGACCACTTGGTTTTCAGACACCATACTAAAAGCTGGGCATACAGAGACAAAAACAGTCCTTCAAGGAACTCATAGTCAAATGGGGGAAACAACAAGGAAAAGAAAGGGAGGGAGGGAGGGAAGGAAGGAAGGAAGGAAGGAAGGAAGGAAGGAAGGAAGGAAGGAAGGAAGGAAAGGAAGGAAGGAGGGAGGAAGGAAGGGCTTATTAAGTGCCTACTCTATGCCAGGCAGTGCACTAAAGTACTTTTTATAAATATTACCTCACTTGAGTCTCACAACAACTCTATGAGGTAGACTCTATTATAATCACCATTTTACCGCTGGGAAAACTGCAACAGAGGCTCAGTGACTTATCCAAGATTACACAGCTATTAACTGTCAGGAATTGTCCAGAGTTGGGCTGTATTAGGAATCCCAAGGTCAATGACTTACCTCCAAGTTAAAACAATTGCCATCAGTCAAGATAGCAGAGCAAATAATTATATGTGAACATAATTAAATAATATTGTGTCATAAGAAATAATGAATATAAAGATGACAGAGAAATTTATACAAAATGAAGAAAACTTGGAAAACAATATACATAATAACTACGATAATGTAAATAGAGAGAACAACTAAAAACACAAACTGAACACTCTGTAATTATAATAACAAAGAAGCCTGGGCCCAGAAAAAAAAGGAAAAGGGGCAACTAGGTAACTCAGTGAATAGAGCACTGCCCCTGGAGTCAGGAGGACCTGAGTTCAAATCCAGTCTCAGACACTTAACACTTACAAGCTGTGTGACTTTGGGCAAGTCATTTAACCCCAACTGCCCCCTCCAAAAAAAAAAAAAGGAAAAAAAAGCATCTCCCTCCCTCATTTGCAGCAGTGAAGACAATAGGCTGGAACATTACATATACTGTCAGACTTGGCTGAGGTGCTGGCTAATTTTCTGAAATTTTCTCTCCTAATTTTTTGTTATAAGAGATGTCTCTCTTTGTACAGGAGGTGTATATAATATATCTGGAAATGAAGATTATGTAAAAATAAAAGATAATCAATAAATATTTTTAAAAGGCAGAAAACTGTTGCTTTAGACCAAGAAAAAGCCTCCCTTCCTAAATCTTATCCCCTCAGAATCCTGGATCCAGAAGCCTCTCATGTCATTAACAGGAGATTTTTTTCAGCTCCAGGGTACTGTGGTTTAGAGTTGACTTCAGCCAAGCTTTACTGGCTACCCATCTTTCTCAACAGTTGTCTTGCTACTGTGTGTGTACCCTCTGCCTTTTCTCCCCCTCTCCACTATACTCATACAACCCTGATTTCTACTTCTGAGACAATAATGAAATCAGTACTATCATTGTTACTCAAAAAACAGATGTTCTATTTCCCCTAGTTTGGATCCCTATCATTTTCCAATCCAAAATATTCCTCCCTAGCCACCATGCCTCTACATAGTCAGCATGCTCTTATATATGTTGCTTCTTCTCATCAGAATATAAGTTCTTTGAAGGCAGAGAGATTGTTTTTAAGTGTTTATCTTTTTCATTTATTCAGTTATATATTCATTTAATAGTTATGTAATTCCATTAGGCATAATCTTTCCTTTCTACTTTTCTGCCTAGTTCAAGGTGAGAAGTCCCTCTATTAGAGAACTCACCCTAGTTTCTATATACTTTCAAATTTTAATTCTCTGAAGACAAAACTATAAATGAGGTAATTACTACTTCTCGAATACTAAACTAAAGCACTGGAGTTCAAGGTTCTTCAGTTTTCAAAATCTTAAGTCTCTTCCTTATCCCACATAGATGAGTGAGTAGAAAAGAAAGGCAACAAAATAAATTAATCCCAGAGGGTCAAAGTTTATTGTTTGGTTTTAATATGCAGATAAAGACTGTCATATCTGAATGGAACTTTTTTGTACCCTTAACTATTATTTGACTTTTTTGTGTGTTTTTATCTTATTTCTTTAATTAGAAAACAAGTTTCTGTTTTTCTCTGTTTTTCCTACTCCTTTGTCAATGCCTCATACACCTTATATATTACTTTAAACACACTAGTCTTATAAATATTTGTTGATTTAAGTGGAAATTGAAGTATATAAGAACAAACGACAGTGATTTGGATTACATTTGATTCCACTCCAAGAGTTTTCTCTATCTTCTTCATATTCATTATTTCTTATGAAACAGTATTATTTCAATAGGTTCACACAGTTCAACTATCTTGACTAATGGCAACTGTTTCAAGGCCTTAAAGTACTGCCATAAATATTGTGATAAATGTTGGAACATTCTTTCAGCCTTTTGACCTTCACTGAGTCAAAGGAAATGGCCAGTTTGGTACAAGGAATAAAATAGTAGACCTGTGCTTTAAGAAAATCACTTTGGGGCTGCTAGTTGGCTCATTGAATAGAGCACCAGCTCTTCAGTCAGGACAGCCTGAGTTCAAATGTGACTTCAGAAACTTAATTTAAAAAAAAAAAAAAACAACACTAGCCCTGTGACCTTTGGCAAGTCACTTAACCCCAACTGACCTACCTTCCCCCTCTCCAAAAAGAAAAAAAAATCACTTTGATGACTGAATAACGGATGAATTAGAGTGGGGAAAGACTCTTCCCATTAATGTGGGACATGTTTG
This sequence comes from Pseudocheirus occidentalis, assembly GCA_028646575.1. NCBI lineage: Eukaryota > Metazoa > Chordata > Mammalia > Diprotodontia > Pseudocheiridae > Pseudocheirus > Pseudocheirus occidentalis. Next base: position 9,428 of record JAQQSW010021797.1, read on the forward strand.
TGGGAGAATGAGACCTAGTTTTATGGGGGAAGTACTTTAGTGCTATATTTTTTTTAAAATGTCACCTTACTGAATGTCTCCATCTTACTGAATGGCTTTGTTCTTAAATAGTTTTATCCTCTTGCTAACTATTAAACTCATTGACAGAAGGAGAAATGAACCCACACTACATGAGTAACTTGAACATGGGGTAGCTATTCATTAACAAAAACGGGGAGCCAAAATGGCGGCGTAGAAGCAGCAAGGTCCCACAGCTCCCACACCGCCACCCTAAACACCCAGAAAATATGAGCCCAGACAAAGTCTAGGAAAGTCTAGGACTATCAGACTCACAAAAATACAGAGAACCCAACTCTCACTGAAGGCAGCTCCGGGCCACGGGCTCATCATGGCAGCTGGAATGGAGACTGAAACAGCCTGGAACCAAGACCGTGGCCAGGCATGGGGTGGGAAGGAGCTGGGCTGAGCCCCGCAGCCAGCCTGAAGTGGTTCTACAGCCTCCAGCACCTCCACATTTGCCAAGGCATGAGGAACGGGATGGGAGAGGGGCAGCCCGCACCACAGCAGCAGAGCAGAGACCCCACCAGCCCAAAACGGCAGCCAAGGCCAGGCAAGGCCCCAGGGCAGCCACGAGGAGGAGTGGAGCCTCCCAAACCACAGCTTGAGTCTACTTCAAAGAAAAATCTAAAGCACCTGTCTGAGGGGTACTTTGGTCAGAGACAGTTAGTGCAAGTTGAAACTTTGAAAACTGATTTGGGGATGCTAAAGCAGTTCGGCCATTCTGCTCCCGGGCCAAAGAAGCAGTGGGGGAAGGGAACTGCTGGATCCTCCTGAGGCCCCCACCAGGCTGCTTCAGAGCCCCTGGCCTGCGGACTCTGCAGGGGGGCTGAATTGATTGATCAGGGCCAAGTGTTCTTGTGTTGAGTGGCCTAGATCCGGATCTTGGTCTTGAGTGGTGGTCCTGGGGTGCACTTTCAGCAAGCCAAAGCTGGGGGGACTTGCAACACCCCCCTAATAGCTCTGGAAGTTGGGAAAACCCCAGCGATTTGGAACAGAGCTTCCCCCCTTGGAAGCAGAGTTTCACAGACCTAAAAAACCCAACCAATTAATTGACTGGCCAACATGAGAAAGAGGAAGCAAAATAAAAACACCAATAAAACTCT
>JAQQSW010021798.1:0-10590 GCA_028646575.1 Pseudocheirus occidentalis
ATCATTTTCTCCTTGGAATTCTCCTGTTTTTGTTATAAAGAAAAAAATCAGGAAAGTTTAGATTTTTAGCAGACTTGAGGGCTGTAAATGCTGTGCTTGCCCCTATGGGGACGCTCCAGCCCGGCTTGCCCTCTCCCAATGCTGTCACTAATCATTACTATATGTGGGTCATAGACATACAGGACTGTTTTTTCAGTATTCCTTTGAACAAAGTAGATCGAGAAAAGTTTGCCTTTTCCATTCCCAAAGTGAATTTTAAAGCCCCTATGAAAAGATATCAGTGGAAAGTCCTCCCTCAAAAAATGACTAATAATCCCACTCTATGCCAGTGGTACCTGGTGCAAGCTCTTGAACACCCCTGTGCTGCATGGCCTGAAGCATGTATATGCCATTATATGGATGACATTCTATTTGCACACCCCAACAAAGAAAGTTGGTCCTTAATAGGGAAACAGATAGAACAAGAGTTAGGGCAATTGGGTTTACACATCACTCCAGAGAGAATTTTCCTTTCCAATACTTGGGATACACAGTACATATAATGTATATAATAATAATGTATTATTACACAAACTCCTCCTGTTTTTGACCTGGAGTCTGTAAAGACTTTAAATGATTTTCTAAAGTTGATTGGAGCCATCCAATGGCCCAGGGCTTGTACCCCTATTTCTTCCACTATCATGATACCCCTTTATGAGATATTGGCAGGGAATTCAGATTTGCGTTCCCCACGCTCATGGACCCCAGAAGCAAAACAAGCTATACAACAGATTATGGAAAAATGCACAAAGACTCACACTAGTAGAGTAGATGAAGCATCTCCTGTTGAAATTACATTGATTAAACATGAGAAACCTTTTGCTGTAATACATCAAGGGCCTCAAGTATTAGAATGGGTATATGGATCTAGGAGTCTAAGATTTTAGAATCCTTGCTCTCTCAAGCTGGAAAGGTTTTGCTTGATGCTGCCCGTAGAGCAGCAACTATATTTGGTAAACGTCCAGTGATTCATACTGAGTGGACTAAAGAAGAGCTAGAGAATCTTTCACAGGAATGTTTATCTTGGGCCACTCTAACACAATGGGCTGATTTTGTTCAAACCACTACCTTTCTCACTAAATCTCTTTGGGAAACTTGGTCCTGTCCTCCCAAAGCAAAGGTTAGTGATCCAGTTGATGGCCCTAATGTTTTCACTGATGCAACAAAGGATCACCGTGCTGCCTTTTATCTAGAAAAACAAGGTATCCAGGTTTTACATACTACCTATGACAGTACTCAAAAGAATGAGCTTTATGCCATTCAGCAAGCTTTAAAACTTTTTGAACAACCTATAAATATAATTTCATACAGTGCCTACACAGTGTAAGCCATGCAGAAGTTAAGACATGCTGTGTTGTGGGACTGCAAGTCCACTATAAGTGACCTATTAAGTGAAACACAGGAAATAATTCAGTCTAGGAAAAATTCTTTTTACATTTTACATGTGAGATCACACACTGAGGACCTTGGTCCCATTTTTGAAGGAAATAAAATTATTGATTCTGCTATATCTACTTATAGTCTACACACCCTTCAGAATCCCCATGCTAATGCTGTAGCTGCCCATGAGCGTTTTCATTTATCTGCTCATGCACTTCGTTGCCTTTATGGCATTTAAAAAGAACAAGCCAGACAAATAGTTAAGAGGTGCCTGGGGTGCATTCCCTTTCACCCTTCTCCTAGTTCAGGGAGTAATCCTTGGGGAAAGGCACCTAATGAAATTTGGCAAATGGATGTGACAAACCTTAATGGAACTTGTATCCCTGTTTCCATAGATACGTTCTCAAAATTTTTGTTGGCCACAGTACAACGTGGGGAGCAGGTTCCTCATGTCCAGTCACACCTCTTTCATTGCTTTGTTACAATGGGCACTCCTTTAGAAATAAAAACAGATAATGGCCCTGCCTACACTTCCAAAGGCTTTGCAGAATGGTTACAAACAATGGGTATTCCACACGTTACTGGAATTCTTCACAATCCTACAGGACAGGCTATTGTAGGACTAGCTAATAACACTATCAAAGCGATTCTCGCAAAACAAGAAAGAGGAAGAGGACGTATAACAGAAGGATCCTTAGATATGGCACTCTATACATGCAATTTCCTACAATTTTCAAAAGATTCTGAATTGACACCAGCTATGAGACGTTATGTCCAAGTAAAGTGTCAACTTCAGCCCTTTCCTTCTCCTGTGGAAAGCTCAGGGACCGTGTTGTACAGTAATCACACAGGAAAATGGGAAAGACCATATTAGGTAGTAGTTTGGGGAACAGGATTTGTTTGTATCTCCACAGATGAAGGAGAAAAGTGGGTGCCGACCAAACGAATCCGTTGGGTTCCAGAAGAAAGGCAGACACGGCCGCAGGGGACCATGGGGAAGGAGAAAGAATCAGAAAAAGACCAGACGAGTGAGGACTTAACTGCTCAGCTTGCTGGCGACCCTGGCGATCACTGTTCACCCCGCGACTGCGGGTGAAAGCCGGTGGGCTGTCCTGCCACATCCCTCATGGCCCCAAATTGTCACATGGGGGGGGAACCATTCCAGATATACAGCTGATGGGCAACGTCACCAAAGCCTTGAGACAAGAGTTCAGGTTCAAACAGGCTGACAATAATACCGTCCAGACTGTGCCATACACCTTTAATGGCACTTTAACACCTTTTGCCCCAATGTGTTTTTCAGAAATTGAGTATACTGATTGTGAATTGATAGTTAATCAATCTATAAAGATTCCTATTTCCAAAGGGTCATGGCAGACCTTGCATTATATGGGGTTACAAGGGGAAGTTAATCAAGATGGCACTCAAAACTGTAGTGACACCTTCCCACAGTATCCAAATATACCGTCCTGCATGCCAGTTTCTTGATCTGGTGTATGACCTCAAGTAACTGAATGCAGAACTCGTCAGCGCCGGTGCCACATCACACAATTTGGTGAGGTCCTGCAATCTTGGGATGTGGTCAATGGCACCTCGTACAATACTTTACCCATTCAGGCTTGGACCATTTCCCAAGGACAAACTAATCGTCATTTATGGAAAGCCTTTTTAGCAGTAAATTGAACTGTATTAACTTTAACATCAAATATGTCTGCAGTTTATCTGGGGTATGAGTATGTTTGGAAAACTTTATTTGGAGGACAGCAGAACTGGACTGTCTTAAAAAAAGACCAGGACACCATGGGATATGAGTTTAGAGGGCAAGCTTGTCTTGGGGGTAATTATGCTTTTATGTATGGCACACAATTGTATACTGAAAAGATAGGAATGTACTATCAAGTTAATTGTACTAATTGTACTGTGTCTGAATGTTTGCCCCCTGTATTGTATGATAACAAAGCAATGATCATCCGTCAGCTCGTTTTGCAGTAACACCTATAAAGTTAGATGGTTGGTATCATACTCCAGCTAAGCATACCCCTGAGCATGTACATCAGGCTTTGCAGAAGCATGAACATTCTAGGTGATGTATTAGTAGTGTTGTCATAGGCATCACTATGTTAATCTCCCTTATTACTCCTTCTGTCTCCTTAGCAATGTCTGTATCTAATGGGAGAAATAGCATTCAAGAGGCCCAGTTTATGCAAGATTTGGCTAGGAATGTGTCTTTAGAAGCCTCATTACAAGCAAAAAGTAATACAGAATTCTGTCAATTGATACAAGGCCTTTACACTTCAAGTATGTTTATGGAAACTGTTTTTTAAAAATGGATTCCCTTTTAAGAGTAAGCCGATTCTATTCATGCTCATTGTTATAATTGCTAATTTTGTATTTCCTTTTATCATATTATCTTCATCTGATGCCTATTCTCCCCATCTCTTCCTCTGTATTTGCATACTTATCTTCTAGTGCCTCAATCATTAGAAATAGTAAATTTCCCACCTTTCTTCCCTAGTTTATTCCTTTTTTTACTCTCCTTTTGCTTTACTCTCTTAAAACGATCCAAACAGAACGAATCTACCCCCAAGTCCTCTGTTTATGTTATTTAACTCCCTCTCTCACCTTTGAAAACATTAGGGTTCTAAAGGGATGCTTGTTTTTTTCCCTCATTAGAATGTTAGCATTGCTTCATTTTATGTTCTTGTTCAGTCATTTTTATCATGTTCAACTCTTTATGATCCCATTTGGGGTTTTCTTCCAAAACACTGTGGCTGTCTGTTTCCTTCTCCAGCTCATTTTACAGATGAGAAAAGTGAAGCAAACAGAGTTGTTACTTGCCCAGAATCACACAGCCAGATTTGAACTCAGAAAATATGAGTCTTCTGAGTCTAGGTCCAACACTCTATTCACTGCACCATCTAGCTGCCGTGCTTCACTGTATATTCCCCTTTTTATTTACTCAAATATATATTATATTTCTAAAGTTTCACTTGACACTTGTGTTTTCATTTCAAAGCTTCTCTGACAAGGTCTGGAGTTAAAACTATATAGGAAATCAATCTGATTACATATGAAGAAGAACTATTCCCCAATAGCTACCTAATCAAAGAATATGAACAGACAGTTTCCAAAGTGAAAAATCCAAGCTGTTTATAAAAACATGCTCCCAATTATTAATAATAAATGAAATACAAATTAAATCATCTGAGCTTTTAAAAATAGTGAAAATGAGAGTTGTTAGAGGGACTATATAGAAAGAGAGGTGCAATAATACTATTGGTAGAACTGTGAGGGGATTAGAATAGTCGGAATTTAGGGAACCACACTGACTCCATCTTACACCTCAATTTCGGCTCTAGCTCAGTTCCCTTTCTACTCAATTAGAGGCCTAGTCCAATTTTTGTTTTGTGAGATAACTATATTCAGTTATGAGAATTGTGAGAAAATCTTATTGTATTTTTTGGACCTAACTCTTTGTAGCTGGGAATCTGAACCCCTACTGCTTAGAGACCCTGTAACAGAAAGCAATTTAGCAGACACTAAGCACTTAGTAACTCTGGGATAAGTATGGAAGGTATGAGCTCTGCCCCTGCTGAGAGGGCATGACCTCTCCTGTTCCTGACACTGTAGGAGGGGATTGTGTGTATTGTGTGTGTGGCCTCAGGAGGTCAGTGTGTGTATATAAGAAGAGTTCTAGAGACAGAGACAGAATTGGGAATGTTCCTCTTGGTGGCTCCTGGCGGAGGAAGAATTAAGGAGACTGAAGCCAGCTGAGAGAGAGAGAGAGAGAGAGAGAGAGAGAGAGAGAGAGAGAGAGAGAGAGAGAGAGAGGGAGTAGGTGGGGGAATTTCTCTCCCAGCATCTGGAGGCTGAGGAACTGAGTTGGAGTTTTTCTTGAGACCAGAATCTGGTGAAGGCTGAAGTGGTAGTTGCTGTCTCCTGGAAGGCCAGTGTTGCTGCTGCTGCCTGGAAAGCTGAGTTTTCTACTAGGTCCTAGGGCCAGCTGAACTGCTAAGTTCAGAAGAAGGCACAGAAAAACTGGACAGCTTTGAAACAGTGTTGAATTTATTATATACTCCATTAAAAAATGAGCTGTACAAAATTAATTTGATGTTTCATTGTCTTATTTGTATATGGAAATGTTCAATTGGGTGTTTGTCAAGTTCAGAATAATAAAAATAAAAATTATTTTTAAAATAAAGAAAACCCCATTTTAGAATGAGTAGAATCTGGAATGAGTGGCCCCCTGGTTCCCCATCTCTTAGTTGAACACATCCTCTGTGATTGTTCAGTTTGGGCTGCCATGTTTTAAACAGATATTGACAAATGGAAGCATGTCCAAAAGAATATGAGCAAGGTGATGGGGGATAGAATACATATCATATAAATATTGATTGAGGGAACAGATCTTGGCACATTTAACTTGGAGAAGAGAATCTTTTTTGGTGGGGTAGGAAAGACTGATAATAACTCTCAGATTCTCAGGTGGTCTCTCAGATTCCCTGGATCTCCTCCCACGGTCGCAGCTCCTACCTGAATCCACCGAACAGTCACCTGGATTCAGAGACAGACAGCTCCCAGGTTCTTGTCCGGTCCTCCAGGCTGTTCTTGTTACACACTAAAGTTTACAGAGTCTAGCACATCTGAAAACATTCACAGCTTCTGTAGCCAGGAATTCTAGGATCAACCAAGCCACAGACCAACAAAATCTTATCCTCGACATGTTTCTTCAGTCCTCCAGCAGTTCAGCTGGCCCTAGGACCCAGAAGAAATCTCAGGTTTCCAGGCAGCAGGAGCCACTTTGGCCTTCCAGGAAGCAGCAGCCACTTTGGCCTTCACCATATTCTGGTTTCATAGGAAACTCCAACTCAGTGCTCAGTCCAGATCCCAGCTCCGAGATGCTGGAACAATTCTGTTTCCTCCACCAGGAGTAAAACTTCTTATTTTCCCCTTTTTTTAAAATTTTAATTTATTTTCTTGATTACATCATTCATTTCCAGTTTTGAGTTACAAATTTTCTCTTCTTCTTTCCCCTACCCCCAAGCCCAAAACAATGATCCCACCATGAAGCCCCTCCCACAATCTGTTCCCTTTTATGTCCTCCTCCAACGCCCCTCTAAATTTCTAGTAGGGCAGGAAGGTTCTCCCTACCCCAGTACCAGCACATCTTATTTCCAAGAGAGGCGAGGGTGGAGCACACAGCAAAATGGCTTCTCTTTTTTGTGTAAAATATGAAGCAAGGTTCTGACTGAGAGGCTGGATAATGGGGAGGCATGGGAGCAGGTGGGTGTGGGGGGTGGGGCGTCTGTCTGTCTATGTGTCTGTGTGTCTGTAGAAGTCCCGCAATATGATTGCAGGAGTTGGGGAGGAGAGTAAGACTGTAAAGTGAGGACAGAAGGGGAGTGATCCATATTGGAGGCAGGCAGGGGAAGGAGAGCTGTGGATAGTAGCGACGGTTCTGTGGTGGCAGTAAATTTCACTCCCATGAAAGGAGGAAAGATTGCGGAGTGCTGGAGGTAGCAGGACTACCTGGCCATGCAGATAACTAGCATAACCTTTGTACATTAATGATGAACACAAATTACAACGTAATCATCACAGCCTTCATATGCAAAGAGGAACTCGCCACCTAGAAAGGCATTTCCCTCCAGGAATCATTCTCTCCCATTCCCAGGATTTCTGACCTGATACTTTCCAAAATCATAAGCTAAGAAGTGAAGCACAATGTCATGATCATGGGTAGATTTGGCACCTGGATGGCAAACACAACTGATTGCAAGGCACATGACATTCATACAATGGAATGCATTTCTGAATTCTCTAAGACAAAAGTATGAGAAACAAGGAAACAAAAACCCAAGACGTTATGTCGTCCATACTAAGTGTACTGGGAGACTAGCACAGGGTCGCTGAAATCCAGTTGCACTGAGATTTGGAAAAAGGGCCCTTAGTCTTGATGTCTATAAACATTTTGTCTGAGCCATGGCGGATGGGGATGGATACTTCCACAGCAAGATCATCAGAAAAGGAAAGTAGAAGATAGGTGGTAGAACCAAGTAAGGAATGTGTGTCCAGGTGAGCCCAGTCATCTTCAGAAATCGCAGACTCTCAGCCGTCTTGATCCCTCTTGTTTCTGATTGGATACAGAGGAGGGGAACGATTTTTTAAGTCCTCCATTGAACCTGGCTCATCCAGGCTGATGCCTTTCAGGCGGGTACTGGCTTAGGTGTGGCATCCCCCGTTGACCTTTGGAAGCAATGTAACACCTTGTTCTCCAGCCTCAACTGCCAAAGGTTTTCCCCTTGTGTCCTGTAGTGGTTTCTCAGTCGGGATTCTGTGGTTGCTCTAGGAGACCATGGAGAGGAAGGAGTGGTAACGAGCGGTCCCTGCAGGGCCGCCCAGGGTGAGCGGCAGCCTGTGGACTTTCGAGGACTGGCCTCCATTGCTACACGGTTGAATGGCTCCAGTGGGTTGCAGGGGCAGCTGAAACCTGGGCCCCAGTTTCCGAGCTGGACTCCACCTTCCCCTCGCTCCACCCCGCCCCCTAGGTTGCCATAGCGACCACCTGGGGAGCAGGGATTGGTGCCTTAAAGCTCCAGGTTTAGCCCAGAGAAAATGATGTGTGCCCTGCACCTCCCTCCCCGTCGGCAAGTTTACCAGGACGCTTGAATACTGTTTCTGGCCTGCCGTCCTCCCCATGTTGCCTTGCAAGGCTCTCCTGGCCCCAAGAATGCAAACGTCTCAGAATTCCTGTCTACTCTGGTGAGTATGACCGTTGGCCAGTTTGTCACCAGCTGCGTGCTCCAGCCGGCAGAATATGCTGGGACCTCCCTCACGTCAGTGGCCGTGGCTTTTCGCAAGGGCAGTTGGGGCCCTACTTCTCTCCCTTCTCCATCCACATTTTGCCCTCACTGCTGGCAGGGTGTACCCCGCTGCATGGCCTATGGTCTTACCACGGGACCCTCCACATGCTCCAGCATAGACCTCTTCCCCAGGGCTCAGATCTCATTTAGTAAAAGTGCCTTCACAAACTCCTTTATTTGCTTCCCCCAGAAGAATCTCTAATCCACCCTTACATTGGACTGTAACCTCCTTTTGTCTTCTGGTTTCATTGATAACAAAAATACCATAAATGATGATTTGGTTCCTCCAGCATTATGGCAATTCACTGCACACGGATTTTGTTATTAACAATGCATACAATTAAGCAGTTTTATAAACCATCTAAAATTGTGCAATGCTTAGGACCCTTGGCCCCTTCTCTCCCCTTTCTACCACTGTTAGTACGAAAGCAGGAGGCTCTACAGTAACCAGGGCCACATTGTGGTTTGTATGTGTTTTATGGGCTTCTGTGACATGCTATTGTAATAGCCAAATGAAATAGCAAGTTATAACAAAGTGACCACAGAGTCCAATAAAAAGTTTTAAGGAGCTTTAATTTAGCCAGCTGGTGGCTGTCACATTTGCCAATTAAAGGAGCAGTCTTGTAACGCAGAAGTATAGAGTCTTTAATACCATTTTGGGTTTCTAACAACATAATCAGTAACTAAGTTAGTATCCAAGTATAATCTGTAACTACAACTAATTTGATATCCAGATACAATCTGCAACCAAAACTAATTGGTATCCAGGTATAAGCTATTACTTTTCTATAATTAATTGATCACTATATGTAGTTGATATCCATGTATGGGGATCTATTCTTTATCTTCAGGGAATCCTGAAGTAGGGACCAGGAGAATGTGATAACCTCAGTATTGATTAATGAAGAGTTAGGTACAGAAGCCCGGAGAGTGAATATGGGGTTGGATATGGGTGTGAAGGCATGGTCACATAGCCACTTCTTGCGATTGATTCGGCTCTGAGTTTGCTAAGTTCTGCTTCAATACCGTTTCAGTTCGTGTAAGGTGAACTCACTGATTTCTTATTTTACAAAGTATTAGTTAACTGTTTCCTGGCTAATCTCCTGAGTCTTTAGTTTAACTAGTTCCTGGCCATTTCACTATGTCCAGTCTACTAGCCTTTCTATTCTTAGTCTTGTCATGACCACATTCAAAGTCCTTCCAGCTTTGTAGAACCCAACAGGATTTGTGCTTTTACTTTCCCAGTCTTTGAGAACATACATGACATTATGAGGCATCAATGGGAACTTTGGGTAGCATTTGCTTTAGGACTAGAATATGTCTGGTAGTTCCTTTGAGTGACACATAACCTGAATACGCAATGAGATTTTTTCTAAAGGTGATCCATGTTAAAACTAAATGATAATAATAGTAGCAGCAGCAGCAGGAGCAGCAGTAGTAATGGTAGTATTGGTACTGGTAGTAGTAGTAGTAGTAGTGGTGGTGGTGGTGGCGGTAATGTTTGCAAAGAAATTTACAGATATTATCTCATTTTATTCCCATAACAATCCTGAAAAGGTACTCCCTCTCCCTCTCCCTCTCCCTTGCCTTCTTCCTCTCTCTCTCCCTCTCCCTCTCACTCCACCTCTGGTACTTGATACACAAAGACTGAGGATAGTGACTGATTCTATTTGCAGGAAGGCAAATACATTTTACCAATGAGGAAACTGAAGCAGACAGATTAAGTGATTTGTTCAGTATCACACATCTAAAAGTATCTGATGCTAACTTTGAACTCATCTACCTGACTCTAGGTCCAGTGGTCTATCCTCTCTGCCCCCTCCCTGATTACCAGTCAGTAAAATAGATTACATTTGTATAACGTTTTATAAAAGCTTTTAAAATACTTTCACATATATTATAACACTTAATTTCCACAAGAAGCCGGTAGGTCTTATTGACCCCTTTTTATAGATACAAAAAATGAGGTTCGGAGAGGGGTGGAGCCAAGATGGCAGTGTAGAAGCAGCAAGGTCCCGCAGCTCCCAAACCGCCACCGTAATCACCCATAAAATATGAGCCCAGACAAAGTGTAGGAAAGTCTAGGACTGTCAGACTCACAAAAATACAGAGAACACACATCTCGCTGAAGGAAGCTCGGCAGCAGGGACTCAGCGCGGCCGCCAGAGCGAAGGCTGGAATAGCCGGAAGCCTAGACCATGGCCAGGCCTGGGGCAGTGGGAAGGAGCTGAGCCGAGCCCTGCAGCCAGCCTGCAGAGGTTCTACAGCCTCCAGCACCTCCACATCTGCCAAGGCGTGAGGAGCAGGA